>SJYC01012753.1:0-25593 GCA_006408675.1 Madoqua kirkii | reverse complement strand
AGGGTTTATTTTGTTGTTGTTTTAAGAAGACTTCTTAAAAGTGGTAAGGGGCAATTGCTCAAGCCTTCTATACAACACACTCTGTTCTAGAAGGTTCACATTAATGGCAAATGGCATTCCCTGCGGATGAGAAACAGAGGGTGAGGCAGGGCTGGAGCGGGGAGCAGGTCAAGGAAGGCGGTTATGACCATCCCCAAAGGCGTGCTAGGAAAACAGTCCTGCCCGGGGGCTGCAGGGAAGTGCTTGCAGGGTCTTCCCAGCGATCCTTCCTTAGCCCTGGCTTCCCTTTAGCGAGAGCTGGGCTCAACAAAAAAGTCATCCAAAATCAAGACGAGGCTATGGAGGAGTGTTTCTGTTGCCATAAATCAAAGCCCTTGACATCCAGTGTAACTTAATTTGTGCTTTTCTTTTTACTGATTTGCAGAATTTAACCTGAAACATTTAAACCTTGCTGACATCAGCCAGAAACGTTTCTCATTCAGGAAAAAGTTATAGCACAGTTCTGTGGCAGTTTCAGCAGCCCCTGAAGCTGTTCGGTCTTGCAGAGGTGGGTGTGGAGAGCTGTGCGTCATTCCAGTGAAACCTGTCTGACAGCCGCTGGGAGCTGTAACCACTTAGCAATTTGGCTCCGGGTGGAATCAAGCAAAGCCTCTGGAGTCCTTGCCCACCCTGGCCCTCAGAAGAGATGTCATCTGTCATCTCTGAACAAGCTTTTGTTTTTCTTTACCGAATAAGGCAAAAAATAATCTCTCAATTTAAAATCCAAATTACTGTATTCCTAAAACAAAAGTCAGTGTTCCTATTTAGTGTATTCCTGAGAAAATATGTAATACACAAAAGGAGGGTTTTAAAACCTCCTTTTTAACTACAGAGGGACTTGACTTGTAAGAGGCACTTACATTAATGTTAAATACACTTTGATTAGAGTTATCATTAAAAGTAAATGTTAAGAAAATGATGTGTAAATCTAAAATTTTTTAAAAATTTGAAGAAAATGCGAGTGCTTACATAGACTGAAGGGGAAAATGTAAAGTAAAAAAGGCAATTTTTAAGTCATATGGTCAGATTTTTTAGATTAAAATTATAATTTTTTACATTAAAAGTGGTAAGGTTTTTTACATTAAAAATATGATTATAAGACATAAAACTTAAAACATAGATGTTATCACTGGAAGATCTATTTGTTAGAATATACATTTCTAGTTATAGATCTTTTAAATAAATATGTGCAATTTTAAAAGAAAAACATAGCCCTTGTACCTGGTTTTGAAAATAAAAGTGAGGTCCTTTAATACTTGAGTCTTAAAAGTCTGATATTTATCAATATGTGAAAAATAATTATACCTCAATTCATCTGTGCAGCACTTATAGTTTTTTACTTTAAAAACTGTTTAAAAATATAGTAACATAAAGTTCACCCTTTAAACTGTTGTTACGTGTGTAGTTCGGAGGCTGTTAGTACATTCACAAAGGTGTTTGACCATCACCGCCATCCATCTCCAGAATTCTCCCATCTTCTCACACAGAGATGGTCCTTATACGTGGAAAATGAACTTATGGTTACCAAAGGGGAAGGAGGGGAAACAAATCAGGAGTATGAAGCGGGTAACAGAGGATGAGACAGTTGGACGGCATCACCGGTTCAACGGACCTGGGTTTGAGCAGATTCCGAGACATCGTGAATGACAGGGAAGCCTAATGGACTGGGGTCGCAAAGAGTTGGACACTTAGCAACTGAACAACAACAACAACAACAATGGGATTAACAGATAACACACTATATACATAGAATAGATAAGCAACAGGCTTCACTGCATAGCACAGGGAACTATATTCACCATCTTGTAAGAACCTATAATGAAAAAGAATCTGAAAAACACATATATCTAAGTGAATTGCGGCATTGCTACATGCCTGAAACTAATACTATAAATCAACTATACTTCAGTTAAAAAAAGAAAGTTGATAAAAAAGTAAATCAAAAGTCCTCATCACAAGAAAAAAAATTGTTTTTGTAACTAGTATGGTGACAGATGTTAACTAGACCTACTAAGTGTGGTGATCATTTCAGAGTATATACAAATACTGAATCATTATGTTACATGCCTGAAACTAATATGTTTTGTGTCAATTACTTTGGCCACCTCATGCAAAGACTTGACTCATTGGAAAAGACTCTGATGCTGGGAGGGATTGGGGGCAGGAGGAGAAGGGGACGACAGAGGATGAGATGGCTGGATGGCATCACCGACTCAATGGATATGAGTTTGAGTGAACCCTGGGAGTTGGTGATGGACAGGGAGGCCTGGTGTGCTACAATTCACGGGGTCGCAAAGAGTCGGACACAACTAAACGACTGAATTGAACTGAACTGATACCTCAATAAAAGTATTACAATTTTTTTTCAAAAAGATATGGCAGCCTCAAAATATTTTTTAAAAAGGAAATAACAAGAGAAAGAAAGGGAGAAATCCTTCCTGGAATTTTCTGATTTGCTCTAATCTGGGTCCACTGCTCTCCAGACCTGCTCCTCCGCTGGAGGGGAAGTTCCATCCTCCCCCTAAGGGTCCCCGTTGCCTGTTGAGTGTTGGCTGGACCCTGTGTTCTGGATTCCCGTGCCTTTCCCTCTTTGGGTTCACTCCCTCATTTTGATCACACACATCTTCCACCTACTTTACTGAGAAGTGCCTGGGAGATAAATGTTTTGAGAATTTGTGTGTCCCAAAGCACTCTTTTCCCACTACTGCACACACTTAGCTGATAATTTGGTAGGGTACGGAAATCTAGAACAGAAATAATTTTCCCTCTGATTGCTGGAAGTCTTGCTCCACTGCCTGCTGTTTGTGGAACTGTGGTCAAGAGGGCCAAAGCCACTCGCGTTCTTTGTACGTTTTATGAAGCCTTCAGTTGTCAGGATGTTCTATCATTTTTCCAACACAAAACTGGCAGGAAGGCTTCCCGGCTGGCTCTGTGGTAAAGGATCCACCTGACACAGATTTGACCCGGGGAGATCCCACATGCCTGGAGCAAATGAGCGCAAGCCGGAGCCTGTGCTCTCTAGAGCTTGGGAGCCACAGCTACTGAGGCCCACAGGCCCTGGAGCCGGTGCTCCTCGGCAAGAGAGTAGGCCCTGCTCGCTAGAGAAAAGCCCGCGCAGCAGCGAGGGGCCCGCACAGCCCCAAATCAGTCCAGTTCAGTCGCTCAGTCATGTCTGACTCTGCGACCCCTTGGACTGCAGCACGCCAGGCCTCCCTGTCCATCACCAACTCCCAGAGCTTGTTCAAACTGACGTCCATTGAGTCGGTGAGGCCATCCAACTATCTCATCCTCTATCGTCCCCTTCTCCTCCTGCCTTCGATCTTTCCCAGCATCAGGGTCTTTTCTAATGAGCCAAAAGTAAAAATACATAAATTTTAAAAGTCCTCATCACAAGAAAAAAAATTGTTTTTGTAACTATGTATGGTGACAGATGTTAACTAGACCTACTAAGTGTGGTGATCATTTCAGAGTATATACAAATACTGAATCATTATGTTACATGCCTGAAACTAATATGTTTTGTGTCAATTACTTTGGCCACCTCATGCAAAGACTTGACTCATTGGAAAAGACTCTGATGCTGGGAGGGATTGGGGGCAGGAGGAGAAGGGGACGACAGAGGATGAGATGGCTGGATGGCATCACCGACTCAATGGATATGAGTTTGAGTGAACCCTGGGAGTTGGTGATGGACAGGGAGGCCTGGTGTGCTACAATTCACGGGGTCGCAAAGAGCTGGACACAACTAAACGACTGAATTGAACTGAACTGATACCTCAATAAAAGTATTACAATTTTTTTTCAAAAAGATATGGCAGCCTCAAAATATTTTTTAAAAAGGAAATAACAAGAGAAAGAAAGGGAGAAATCCTTCCTGGAATTTTCTGATTTGCTCTAATCTGGGTCCACTGCTCTCCAGACCTGCTCCTCCGCTGGAGGGGAAGTTCCATCCTCCCCCTAAGGGTCCCCGTTGCCTGTTGAGTGTTGGCTGGACCCTGTGTTCTGGATTCCCGTGCCTTTCCCTCTTTGGGTTCACTCCCTCATTTTGATCACACACATCTTCCACCTACTTTACTGAGAAGTGCCTGGGAGATAAATGTTTTGAGAATTTGTGTGTCCCAAAGCACTCTTTTCCCACTACTGCACACACTTAGCTGATAATTTGGTAGGGTACGGAAATCTAGAACAGAAATAATTTTCCCTCTGATTGCTGGAAGTCTTGCTCCACTGCCTGCTGTTTGTGGAACTGTGGTCAAGAGGGCCAAAGCCACTCGCGTTCTTTGTACGTTTTATGAAGCCTTCAGTTGTCAGGATGTTCTATCATTTTTCCAACACAAAACTGGCAGGAAGGCTTCCCGGCTGGCTCTGTGGTAAAGGATCCACCTGACACAGATTTGACCCGGGGAGATCCCACATGCCTGGAGCAAATGAGCGCAAGCCGGAGCCTGTGCTCTCTAGAGCTTGGGAGCCACAGCTACTGAGGCCCACAGGCCCTGGAGCCGGTGCTCCTCGGCAAGAGAGTAGGCCCTGCTCGCTAGAGAAAAGCCCGCGCAGCAGCGAGGGGCCCGCACAGTCCCAAATTAGTCCAGTTCAGTCGCTCAGTCATGTCTGACTCTGCGACCCCTTGGACTGCAGCACGCCAGGCCTCCCTGTCCATCACCAACTCCCAGAGCTTGTTCAAACTGACGTCCATTGAGTCGGTGAGGCCATCCAACTATCTCATCCTCTATCGTCCCCTTCTCCTCCTGCCTTCGATCTTTCCCAGCATCAGGGTCTTTTCTAATGAGCCAAAAGTAAAAATACATAAATTTTAAAAATTATTTTTAAAAAAACTGGCAAGGGAGGCGGGTTCAACCTAAATATCCTTCTTGCATTTCCCCATTGCAGGAGAAAACAAGTACAGTATGGCTGGCAGAGAGTTTTGTGGCAGTAAAATCAGCAGTCAGTAAACACGGCGGTTATAGGAAGAAAATGAAAGTCGGGCTTTTTCAATTTAATAATGAATGAGGGACTCCCCTTAAGAAAGGGGGAAGGGAAGGCCCTTTTCTTTCTTTTCTCTCCTTCCTTCTTTCTTTCTTTCTCTCTTTCACCAGTATCCCTTTCCAGAAATGGTTCTTTCATCTGGAAGAAATTTGTGGCAGTAAAATCAGCAGTCAGTAAACACGGCGGTTATAGGAAGAAAATGAAAGTCGGGCTTTTTCAATTTAATAATGAATGAGGGACTCCCCTTAAGAAAGGGGGAAGGGAAGGCCCTTTTCTTTCTTTTCTCTCCTTCCTTCTTTCTTTCTTTCTCTCTTTCACCAGTATCCCTTTCCAGAAATGGTTCTTTCATCTGGAAGAATAGCTTCCTCCGCAGAGGCACAGACCTCTTTCCTGAAAACCATCAGGCAGGCAGCCCGCGCCAGCGCCACCTCCAGACTCCACCCGCCTCCTCCGGCTCAGACGACGGTGAGCGAGGAGGGGCGGGCCCAGGCCAGCCCGGGCGACGCAGGAGGAGGCGGGGCCACACCTGGCTCCTCCCATCCGGCTCCCGGCTTCTCTCCAGCCCTGTCCGTCACCCGTGTATTCTCACCCCAGCGGGCTAACCCTGCTCCGCAACCACCTTCCTCCTTGCAACCGAGTCTCTCTTGTCGTCAGTTTAGCTGCTTGGTTCAGTATTTCCTCTCTTGGAGTAACCCATTTCCACTACCCTCCCTAATCGAATCACTGTGTTATCTTCCTAAGTCTCCAAGAGGAAAAAGCCCAGCCTGGACCTCAAATCACCTCTCTTCCTTGACTTTGTTGATACCTCGTCTTCCACGTTGCTCGGGGATCCGAACCTCCAATTTCAGTGTGTCACCTCTGTAGCTAAACATTCATCTGCCATGGCTTTTAAAATGTCATCTTGTACATCTCAGAATCATCAGTATGCGTGTTGGCCAATGGTTTAAGTGATCACGTGAAGAATTCATAGAGACAAGACACAGAGACAGTTAGGCTCTCCTTAATCTCTATTATTTCCTTTGTTGTTGTTTAGTTGCTAAGTCATGTCTGACTCTTGCATTATCATGGACCATAGCCCAACAGGCTCCTCTGTCCATGGGATTTCCCAGGGAGGAATACTGGAGGGGGTTGCCATTTCCTTCTCCAGGGGATCTTCCAGACCCAGGGATCGAACCTGTGTTTCCTGCATTGGCAAGCGGGTTCTTTACTACTGGGCCACCAGGGAAGCCCCATTATCTCTTTTATTATGCTATGAAACTCTCTTTCTCTATTTCCATAGTTGTTCTAAGATCATGGCATCTGGTCCAATCACTTCATGGCAGATAGATGGGGAAACAATGGAAACAGTGAGAGACTTTATTTTAGGGGGCTCCAGAATCACTGCAGATGGTAACTGCAGCCATGAAATTAAAAGACCCTTGCTCCTTGGAAGAAAAGCTATGACCAACCTGGACAGCATATTAAAAATCAGAGACATTACTTCACCAGCAAAGATCCATCTAGTCCAAGCTATGGTTTTTCCAGTGGTCATGTATGGATGTGAGAGTTGGACTATAAAGAAAGCTGAGCGCTGAAGAATTGATGGTTTTGAACTGTGGTGTTGGAGAAGACTCTTGAGAGTCCCCTGGACTGCAAGGAGCTCCAACAAGTCCATCCTAAAGGAAATCAGTCCTGAAGATTCATTGGAGGGACTGTTGCCAAAGCTGAAACTCCAATACTTTGGCCACCTAATGTGAAGAACTGACTCATTGAAGAAGACCCTGATGCTGGGAAAGATTGAAGGCAGGAGGAGAAGGGGACAATAGAGGATGAGATGGTTGGATGGCATCACCAACTCAATGGACAAGAGTTTGAATAAGCTCCAGGAGTTGGTGATGGACAGGGAGACATGGTGTACTGCAGTCCACAGGGTTGCAAAGAATTGGACACGACTGAGTGATTAAACTGACTGACTATACTGGTCAGGGACTTCATCTGCTCGGGATGGACATGTGGTGGGGATATCATTTTCCTGCTTCAGACTAACCTTCTGAAAGTTTCCCTCCTCACGTTATTCACCATCTCAACATCACACTGACTCCCTGCTGGCAGCAGACAAGACGCACACTCCTAGCCTCAGCATCCAGAGCCCTGCACAACCGTGCCCCAACCTTCCCTCTACCCACCCTGCACTTTTCTGCTTCTGTGCTTCAATTCCTGCCCATCCCCCAGGGCAACACTCACCCACCTTCTCTGCATTCTGCTGGAGTCACCTTAAGTCTTGCTTCTTGGGAGACCCTCCCAGCTCACATGGCTCATTAATACAATTCATCCTAGGATCTTCCCATCCTTTCATTCAGCAAACATTTTCTTTCAGTTCCTATTATGAGTCAGGCTTTGTGCTGGGTTCTGGGGAAGCATATTTAAATATCATCCTTTCAATGCTGATGGGATGACAATCCAATAAAACAAAGAATAGCCACCATTTAGCTTGTACATGCCACGTCCCAGTTGTAGTACAAAGCATTTAGAGCACATTGTCATAAACCATCTTCACAGTAACACTGTGAAGGAGGCATTATAATCCTGATTTTATTGACGACAGAACAGGGGCTCACCGGGTCAGGTAAACAGATCCCAGTCACTCCAACGGTAATCAGCAGAGCCTACGAAACCTGCCCTAATGTCCGGACTCCTGGGTGGCGCTCTGTCTCACCTCTTTCTGTCTCCCTCTCCTCTTCCCACTCTTTCCTCTGAGCTCTTCAAAGCCTTTGATAATTGATCAAATACCGCATGTGTTCTCTCTGCATTTTCTTAACTTCTGATCTCTTATGTGGTTAAATTGTGTCTCCCCAGCTAGACAGAAGGAGTCGGGAAAGGATGCCGTCAAGAATAATGCAACGGGGACTTCCCTCATGGCCCAATGGCTAAGAATCACCCTTGCAGTGCAGGGGATGTGTGTTCAGTCCCTGGTCAGGGAACTAAGATCCCACATGCTGTGGTGCAACTAAGCCCACATGCTTAACTACTGAGCTAGAGTGCCACAAAAAAAAGAATATTTTTGACTTTTACAGAAAAGGACTCAAAGATCCCAGCAACAGCAGCTTTGCAATGATGACACCTCAGTGTTTTATGCAGCTTGGAGGAAGTCATGCATGAGCTAAACACAGACTGCTAACACCCTCAAACAGTGACCCCCAAACTTTTAAATTATGAGGACCATTTTATTATTAAAAATTGCAAATCTGCACATAAGCAAAATCATGCTTCTTTTAGCAACTTACAGAGGAAGTACATAATGAGAAACACTGCCATGTATATGACAAGGTTTTGAAAGCAACTGAAGGTTTGTGAATCCCAATCACATCTTCCTACTTTTGAAAAATAGTACAGATATATGTGGGCTTCCCTAGTGGCTCAGTGGTGAAGAATCCGCCTGCCAGTGCAGGAGATGCAGGAGACCCGGGTTCAATCCCTGGGTCAGGAGGATCCCCTGGAGAAGGAAATGGCAACCCACTGCAGTATTCTTGCCAGGAAATCCCATGGACAGCAAAATCTGGCGACCTACAGTCCCTGGGGTCACAAAGAGTTGGACATGACTGAGCAATTCAACAACAACGTCTAGATATAAAGCGTGATTCACACAGCTGTGGATAACACTGGAAAACCCAGGACAAAAGCCCTCTCCTCCTCGGGCATCCACGTCCCCGAGACTAGAGAGCATTGATCTGTGAGTCTGCTGACCCTGCGCTGAGAGCAGGCAGGGTGAAGGCGCCTTGTAAAGGGGCACTCGTCCCTTCTGTGTCTAGAACTCTCTATAGGAAGGGGTGTTAATTTGAGGCAGAGCTCTGATACTGATCTCTTCCGTATTCAACAAGGATACAAAACGGGGGCTAGGGTGGTATCTCAGCCCATAGACGACACAGTGTAATTACTGCAGGTAATAAAGGGATTTCCAGTAGTGGGTTCCATTGGATAAGCTTAAATCCCATTAAGTGAGTTCATTTGACCTGCCTCTTTCCTCTCTTCAGTCCAGGCCTGAGAGGAATCCGAGCTGACTGGTATGAGCTCCATCAGCTGGAAATGAGCCAGCGGTCAACAGCTAACAGGCTGTGTGCCACCGGGAGAAGAGAATCACCCTCCACCCTGTGCCATGGGCAAACCTCTTACTGTCCCTCTTCTTTGTGGCCACGAACCTGCAGGAAATCATTTGACACACACAACTGACAACTTATTGCACAACGCAAACAGACTATTCAATATGTTTTCATACACTTACTGAAGACTTCCTTGAAGAGGTCTAGATATTGTTCTGACTTGAGACTCTGTTTGTTTGTTTGTTTTAAACCAGAAACTTGTCTTTGTTTTGGCTGAGCCATAAGCATGTGGGATCTTAGTACCCTACCTGGGAATTGAACCCACAACCTCTGCATCGGAAGGACAGAGCCTTAACCACTGGACCGCCAGCAAATCTCACAGCAACATGTAGATGTCAGTGGGTGATTCTCACTCTTGCTGAGGAGCTGAAAGGACAGAGGTCAGCTAAATGTGAGCTAGCTGTTACCTCCAAGGAGGGAAGCCCTGGAGGACTACAACGCGTTGATGTTAATTAACCAGCAAAGAGACTGGGTTTATTTATGCAGTAATAATGAACTGGATTTATGACAAGCTAACCAACACAGAATTTGTCCTGATTTATTATAGAGAAACATGCACAATACTCTTATCTTTATCCGAAAAGGCATTTAGAGTGCTATAATATATAGGGCATCATTAAAAGCACCAATATTCTATTTTAGGAAATCACAAGTTTCTTGTACACCTAATTTCCTGACGTAGGTCACACGTCAGTCTGTGCACACGTGTGTGCTGTGTCACGTCCGACTCTTTGCAACCCCGTGGAGTGTAACCCACTAGGCTCCTCTGTCCGTGGGATTACCCAGGCAAGAACACTGGAGTGGGCTGCTGCACCCTCCTCCAGGGGATCTTCCCAACTCAGAGATCGAACCCAGATTTCCTGCCTCTCCTTGCACTGCAGGCAGATGCTTTACCGCTGAGCTACCAGGGTTCTGAGCCAGCCAGAGGCTGAACTTGGAATCTTCTGATCCGTGGTCCGACGCATTATCTATGGCCAGGTCTCCCTGGGTGTAAAGCACAGAGGTCCTCTGTGGAAAATCCAGCCTCTAACACAAAGCCTGGCACATTAAAAGGCTCAGGAAATGAATGAACGAGTTAATGAAAGAGTTAACAAACTCATTCAAACTCACAGTTAATGGTACCTGTGCCTTCAGCAAACAAATGTATAACCATAGATCCCCTTGTTTATGGGAAACTCAGGCCTGACCCTCAGGCTGGTCACACTTGCTAATGGTTGGTTTTACTATCTGTTTTACCCCTTCCAGGTCTGGATTTCCTGGTCTTTATACCAAAAACACAAGTGAAAAAGGTATCCTCTGAAGTTATGTGTGATCACTTACGTATGATAAAAGTTACACCTTTTGTGTGATAAACAGTAAAACCAGTTCAAGGCAGTGTGTGCAGCGGTGATGAATACTGGAGAGCAGGATTTGTTGAGGAGGGGCTGTGTGCTAGGGGAGCACAGAGTGGAGAAGGTGGCCTTCTGAGGACAGAAAAAGGAAAACAAGAAATCAAAACAGAAAAAGAGTATTTGTGTGCACACTCAATGCCAGTGCATGTGTGTGCAGACTCGCATGCATAGTCTGCAAGTGCACAACATTTGCAAACATATTTGGCTTGAAATCGACCCACAAATAATCCGTGAAAGGCACCAGCTGCCTGGAGACATTCACAGCACATCTTGCTTCCTCCGTGACAAAAGGATTAAAGAAAAAGACTGACCTCACCTGTGGGAAAGATGCTTTATCCTGTGAGCTCCGTGGCTTTGCGTCAGGCCGGTGAGAAATGCTGAAGCAAAATAGCATCTTTAGAATTATGATCCCTGACATTAAAAAAAGTAGGAGAGGGGCTTCCTTGGTGGCTCAGATGATAAAGAATCCGCCTATAATGTGGGATACCTGGGTTCGATTCCTGGATTGGGAAGATCCCCTGGAGGAGGGCGTGGCAACCCACTCCAGTATTCTTGCCTGCAGACTCCCCATGGACAGAAGAGCCTGGTGGGCCACAGTCCATGGGTTGCAGAGAGTGGGACAGGACCGAGCAGCTGAGCACAGCAGAGCACTGGTCTGGTGGTAGAATGGTGGCAGTGCTTACCTTGGGTGGGGAGTAGCTAGGGGCTTTCTGAGGTGAAGCTAAGGTTTCATTTCTCAGCCTGGAGACACAGTGTGTACCTGGTATAAGAGTGCATCCACCTGTATACTCATGATTTGCATGAGCTGATGTTTGTACGGGGGCTTCCCAGGTGGCACTAGTGGTAAAGAACCTGCTTGCAAATGCAAGAGATGCAGGTTCACTCCCCAAATTGGGAAGATCCCCTAGAGAAGGGCTTGATAACCCACTCCAGTATTCTTGCCTGGAGAATCCCTTGGACTGAGGAGCCTGGCGGGCTACGGTCCATGGGGTCACAAAGAGTCAGACACGACTGAGTGACTTGGCGTGCATGCACAATGTATGTATATTATACTCGAAAAGTGACTGAAAATGCCTACATAGAAATGTCACTGGCAATTGAATCTGAATAAAAGAAGAAGCAATTTCAAAACTATATGCATTTTCTCTAAAGAAGGTGGCTGGTGGTTAGAAAGCAACAGTCAGGAGTAGTGTGTCTTCATGAGGCAAGTGTTTGGAGCTTCCCCAGGAGAAGAGCGAACTCGGCCTGCCTTATTCAAGTGGAGCTACACTTTCTTGGAGCCCAAACCGATTGGCCAGATAAACGTCTAGGCTCTGCAGGCGACACAGTCATCTAGCCTGTACTTTCCTAATTGTTTTCTTCTCTGGTGTGATTAAAGGCCTTATTCACCTGCTGGTAAACAATGAATGCAGGATAGTGGCCATTACTCAAGGTCATGGGTCACCTAAGAGGGTGGCTCAGTGGGTGTGTCTATGGGGCTGAGCGCCTGGCGGTTCAGCGGGGTGACCTGGCGGAGCACAGCTGCCCCACACCACGTTCTCGCTCAGAAGGAACCGCCCCTCTCCTTCTCCATCGGCACTCCATAATAAACCTATGGTACAGGACTGGTACCTGTAGTCACCAAGCTGTACATTAGATTCCCAGAATTTATTCATCTTATACCTGGGGTTTGTAGCCTCAGAGTAAAAGCTCCCCATTTCCCCCACTTCTCAGTCACCTGGAACCACCACGCTTCAATCTCCAGGAACCACCACGCTACTGTTTCTCTAAGTTTGTGTTTTAAGATCCCACAGACAAGTGAGATGATACAATATTTGTCTGACTTATTGCACTTTGCAGAACATCCTCAAGGTCCTTTGTGAGCGTTTTTTGTTTCCTCTGTGTGTGTGTGTCTGTGTGTCTGTGTGTGTGTCTGTCTGTGTGTGTGTCTGTGTTTTGATTGCGTTGGGTCTCAGGTTTGGCAGGCAGGATCTTCCTTGCATCATGTGGATCTTTCCTTGAGGCCCATGGACTCTAGTTGTGGTGTGCTCGGGTTGAATTGCTCTGCGACCTGTGGGATCTTAGTTCCCGACCAGGGACTGAACCCAAGACCCCTGCCCTGTAAGGAGGATTCTCAACCCCTGGACCACCAGGGGAGTCCTGAGAGCCTCTTTTAAAAACAATTTATTGCCAAACTTTAAGCTGGAAAGTCAATAGAATAACTGGAAGAAATAATTACATTGCCTTAAAATGTATCAATACTTATATTAAGAACCATATAGAAACTGATCATCATGCTATATGCTGATCCCAAATGAAAACCAATAGGACACCAATTAAAGAATAAAGAAAGTCTGAAAACACAAGCCCGGGTAGAAATCACAGGGAGGCAGATCTGGGCTCCTGACCGGAGAGGTTCTGGAACTTGTCCAACATCACACAGCAAGACGTGAGTCATGGCCTTTGGGGTCCTTCCCGCCCAGCCCAGGGCTGCGTCCATTCCCCCACGTGGCCTCCTGGAGCAAGCTCATCATCTTACAGTCATGAATGGCTTGCAAAGCCAAACAGCCCAAAATGGGTTCAAATCTAGATTTTCCTCTTTCGCTAGATCGCCGATGGCAACAGTTCCCAGCACACAGTCTGTCTCGGGCCATCGAAGGAGCTGGGAAAACATAGTTTCTTGGACTCCTTTTCCATAGATTCTGACTCATTCATTCTGGGGTGGGGCCCAGGCATTGAAATGGTTTAATAATATCCCCAGGTGCAGCCAGTTAGATGAAAATCAGTTCTTCACGGCTCTTGTTCTCCAGCCTGGGCACCCACTGGAGTCACTCCGGGGAGCTTCAAAGGCTACAAGCCAGAATCCCATCGTCACAGATATTGATTCACCTGGTCTGAGGCTCAGCCTCAGCACAAAAGATGGTGAATCCAACCTGTCACCACGGATGAGAACCACTGTTCGTGGGCTCCATGAACCATGAATCTCTAGTCTCAGTCACCTCCCAGGGAAGCTTCCGGGACCTGCTCATGGCCATTCTTAAAATTCCAGAGCTGACAACGGGCAATAAAGGTTTGCTGATAGACTTGGCTAATGAGGCTTAGTGTTAATGGACAGGTGAGAAGGGAAGGGCGAGCCCAAGAAATAACGAGCATTTAGTATGAAAAGGTCCCGAGGGTGGATGATACAGTCAGTCAAGCAAATGTTACCTTATTTTGCAAACGCCCAGGTGGCCCTTTTGGAGCAATATAAGCTACCTTCCTAAGCCTGGGCTCTCCATAGACCCAAAGATGTTTCGAGAGTGGGAGTGAACAAAGGCTACCAACCTTAACTAATTCCTACCACAGACAGAATCACTCTTGACTGAGTCTAACAGTAATCCGGGCTCAAGGCTCTGGAGAACAGGACAATTAAGTTACCAGATGCTGTGCTCTGCGGGGAAGAAACCGAGGATGTTATCATGAGGAATATGGCCCACCAGTAGGAGTTCATACCCAAGGAAAGCTATTTTCCTAAACGTATTTGAGAAGACTTGTTGTTCAGCTGCCCAGTTGTGTCCAACTCTTTGTGACCCCATGGACAGGCCTCCCTGTCCCCCACCATCTCCAAAAGTTTGCCCACGCTCATGCCCATTGCTTTGGTGATGCCATCCAGCCATCGCATCCTCTGATGCCCTCTTTCCTTCTGCCCTCAGTCTTTCCCAGCATCAGAGAAGATGACTAAGAAAAATAATTTTCCCCTTGTATGTTATTTAACAAGAACAATAAGCGAACAATAAGCCAAGAACAGTAAGCCAAGCTGTCTAGGCTGCATAATCCCACATCTGGAATAAACACGGCAGGGAAGAAATTTATCAACATAGTCACAGAACCTATCTTGGTAGAAGGGGGCTGTGGTGCTTTTTATTTTCTCCCTTATATTTTTCTCTGTTTCCTAAATGTTTTATCAAGTACAAATATTACCTTTTTAAACTTTTTTTTTAATATGGACCATTTTTAAAGCCTTTATTGAATTTGTTACAATATTTCCTCTGTTTTATGTTTTGGTTTCTTGGCCACGAGCCATGTGTGATCGCAGCTCCCCGACCAGGGACTGGACTCACACCCCCTGCATTGGATTGAAGTCTTAACCACTGGACTGCCAGGGAGGTCTCGTACAAGTATTACTTTTTCATGAGATAAAGGGACACGGCCTCCTTTTAAAAATGTAATTGCTCTCAAGCTTGGGGCAGGGTGGTCCAAGGCACTCCTGTACCTGTTGGCATGCGGTAAGGAGCAGCAGGTTTGTCCTGCTCTGTGAAGAGGGCAGGCCCGGTGCTTTCAGAAGCAGCTGGGGATTTGGCAGTCCTGGTGATGCGCTGGCCAGGCTCAGCAAAGTTGGTATCAGACGTGTGACCGATGAACGTGAAGCTCCCAAGAACTAGGCCATTCATCCATTTGCTGCCAATTCTGACAACATGGGAATAAATGAAGCGCTTTCTTTTTTTTCCTGTGGACCATTTTTAAAGTGTTTATTGAATTCGTTACAATATAGTGTCTGTTTCATGTCTTAGTCTTTTGGCTGCCAGGCATGAGGGATCTCAGCTTCCAGACCAGGGATGGGATCAAACTCCCCGCCTTGAAAGGCCAAGTCTTAACTGCTGGACCACCAGGCAAGTCCCTGGATTAAGCATTCTTCATGCTGGGTAGCCATCATTTTTTTGGACAATGTTAAATATGTGGGGATGTGAGGGGACAATTGCTTAGAAAGATACACACTCTCGCTTTCCTGGGCACTGGCACGTGACTAAGTTGGCCGGGGCATTTGTAAATCAGATGCAAATAGCATGTTGTTTGAAAGTCAGAAGATGCAAATGGCACACGGATGAGATTTTAGAGAAATCCTACTGCTGAGCGTCTCTGTTTGGTTTACCTGCTCAGCCCCATGAATAAAGGGGCCAATGGAGGTTTCCAAATAAAGCCTCAAATGCAAGGTCTCTTCCTTCAGGTGCCTCCAAATCTTCACCACCATCTACAGACTCCTTTTAAAAAACCCTAAATACTCAGTCTCCTCACCTGTCCACTGTCTCCACCTCGCTCCTGAGTGTTCCAGCCTCTGCTACTGCTTCACACAGATACTCTTCATTCGGTACTTTTCTAAAATGAAGCTCCTACTCCTAATATCCTCCAACCCGAATATCCCTCAGTATCCACCCCATTTCACTCCCATCAGAACACCGCACAGTCAGGAAGTCCTCTTTTCTGCTTAACTTAAATGCCGTCTATTATAAGATGCCGCTTCTGCTGCTAAGCCGCGTCAGTCGTGTCTGACTCTGTGTGACCCCATAGACAGCCCGCCAGGCTCCACCGTCCCTGGGATTCTCCAGGCAAGAATACTGGAGCGGGTTGCCATCTCCTTGTTATAAGATGAGAGGTAAACAACTCACAGGAAGGGAGCTACTTACTCATCTTCGCAGCCCTCCAAAAGCATGAAGCTACACGAGGTTTTTACACGTTTGTTGAAGGGATGAATTTCCTCTCAAAGAAGAACGGTAGCACTGTAGAATGATAACATACTTGTGTTTACATGGAGTCATTTTCAAAGCCTCTGAGACTTGCAGCTCCAAATGGGACCCCAAAACTGCAGAATGGGCCTCTCCTACGGATTTCTTAAAAACGGGGCATTGTAGCCTCCTGCTTCCTCCCTCTGCTCCCTCCCCTTACACACACCCCACTAAACCAGTATTAATGAAAGTTTTAATTAAAATCTACAGGTAGCTCTCATGTCATTCAAGTTTGAGAAGAATTCGTCTAGAGCATTGTTCTCAGCCGAGGCTGCACATTGGAATTGGTAGAGACTCCAGAATACAGATTCCCAGATTTGAGCCCCAAAGGCTGATTTTATCAGTCTGGGATTTAGGATTCTTTAAAATGCCCCCAGTGTGCAGCCAGGGGTAAAACTCATCCCCTCGGCATCCTTGCTGGAGCACGTTAAAACTCCTGCAGTGCTTTGTAAGTCAGTGTCTCACCTACACAGTGACTGATCTCATTTTCACTACCCAGCCTTCCCTTATCATATTTCTTCTCCTCTTCCAAGAAGTACCTCCTAGCTTTATTTGCCAATAAATGTTTACTGAACATGTGGAATTTGCATAAACACAACACTTGCTCTTTAACTTCCTTTTGCAAATCATCTAAAGGCTCTTTTCTAATTTTGTAAGCATTCATTGTCGCTGCTATCACAATGGCTTATGAGTTTCTGAGAGCAGGGAAAATTTAATTACCTTTTGACAGTTTTAAAACAACTTAAGCATATACACACTACGATATCAACAGGTAACCAACCAGTATTCCGTAATAGCTCAGTATTCTGTAACAGACTCAGTATTCCATAATAGCTTTTAAGAGAGAAGCATCTGAAAAAGAATATATATATATAACTGAATCACTACACTGTATACCTAAAACTAACACAACATTGTAAATCAATTATACGTCAATAAAATCAAGTAAAATAAGATGAATAGGACTTCCCTGGTGGTCCAGTGGTTAAGAATCTAGCTGCCAGTGCAGAGGACATGGGTTTGATCCCTGGTCTGGGAAGATTCCACCTGCCTCGGAGCAACTCAGCCCACGTGCCCCCGCTACTGAACCCGTGCTCCAAAGCCCGTCCTCTGCAATAAGAGAAGCCCCTGCAATGAGAAACCGGAGCACCCCAAGTAGAGTGGAGCTCCCGCTCACCACCCCCAGAGAGAGCTCACACAGAGCAGTGAAGACCCAGTGCAGCCAAATAAATAAACAACATTTTAAAAATAAAACGAAGAGTTAGAAAAAACAATTTAATGTGGTTTTGAACCAGAGAGACATCAAACACTGATTATATTTAAAAGTAGCTCTCTTCTGTCCTCCAGCCTTTAGAAAGGGCTCACTGTCCTGCCTCCAGATCCCGTCTGTAACAGCTAACTCCTATAGAGGCCTTGGCTGGCCGTGGCTCTGGGCTCAGCGCGTTACTGTGTTAGCTGTCTCGCTTAATCTACCCGACAGCCCTGTGAGACACATTCTATTGGGTTTTGTTTGTTTGTTTTGCTTGGGGGGGGTTGCTCTTTGTTTTGGCACCCCATGCAGCATGCAGACTCTTAGCTTCCCGAGCCCTGCAGTGGAAGGGTGCTGTCCTATCCACTGGACTTCCAAGGAAGTCCCCAGGCACATTTTGTTGTTATCCCCATTTTTTGATGAGAAAATAGTGGCACAGAAAAGTTCAGTAACCTGCCCGGCGTCACCCAGCTTGTCTCCTGACAACAGCAGAGACCCCCCAGACAGTCAGACTCAGAACCTGCCTCTGTTTTGCTAGCTGTTTCTGTCGAAGGTGGTGTCTGGGGGGACCTGTGAAGACATGTCTTTGGCTCCCACCCCACAGGGGAGCCTCATATTCCGTCATAATTTCCACGGATATTTTAGCGCATCTTTTTTTCCGAACCGTTTTCACACTTTAATCTGTGGCTTATAAAGCAGTTTCCCAGGTATAACTCACTGTGAAGCTTAAAAGGCTTTCATGTTTGGACAAATTTCTTTTGAAGATTGAGCAAGATAAGAAACAAGTTCTGACTAAGACAATGAAAGGCTAAATAAAGAAGCCCTGATTAGTTTATAAGGAAAATTTCCCCTCCTAACCCAGTGCAGTTTTAAATGTTAATACCTCTATTGCAGAAGAGAAGATAAATCAATGTAATACATAGCCTCTGGCCAGCAGTGTGGGTATGTTTGTGTGTTAAGAAAAAGGTGAGAAAGTTTCAAAACACCACATTGTATCCAAAAGGCGTTCTTTGTCTCTGGGCCTCCTCTATAACTATTCAGTTTTCTTCTTCTTCTTTTTTTGCCCGCACCTCGTGACTTACGGGACCTTCGTTTCCCCACCAGGGATGGAAGCCAGGCCCACAGCGATGAAAGCTCAGGGTCCTAACAGCTGATCTGCCAGGGAATTCCCTTTAACCATCCAATTTTAATAGCTCTTTTCTTTCCTCCTCTCAGCTAGGAAGTGATTTCTTTTCATCCTTTCCGGCTGTTGTAGCGCAGGATTTCCCAACCTGGACCTACGGTGTTGACAACGTAATGCGGAGAATCCTCAGCGCTGTCTGGTTTTCAGCAGCATCTTAGTCAACCAGGAATACTCACAGGAGGGATTGATGCTGAAGCCCCAGTCCTTTGGTCACCTGATTCGAAGAGCCGACCCATTGGAAAAGACCTAATGCTGGGGAAGACTGAGGGCAGGAGGAGACGGGGACGACAGCACATGAATTGGTTGGACAAACTCACCGACTCAGTGGGGGCTTCACGGCTCCGTAGGTTAAAACGCCTGTCCCGGAAATAGGAGATCCTGGGTTCAAACCCCAGCGAGGCCTTTTCCCTGGGCTCCCCTGGTGGCTCAGAGGGTAAAGCATCTGCCCAGAATGCGGGAGCCCTGGGTTCAATCCCCGCGTCGGGAAGATCCCCTGAAGAAGGAAATGGCAACCTACTCCAGTACTCTTGCCTGGAAAATTCCATGTATGGAGGAGCCTGGTAGGCTACAGTCCATGAGGTCGCAAAGAGTCAGACACGAATGAGTGACTTCACTTCTCATCTCATCATCAATGGACATGAGTTTTAGCAAACTCTGGGAGACAGTGAAGGACAGGGGAGACATGCCTATTGGGTTGCAAAGAGTCGGACATGACTTAATGACTGAACAACAACAAGCTGATCTACCCACTAGATGCCAGGGGCACCCCCACTCTCCCCTATACCCCCAACACCCTGTCACCCTCACCACTGACACCCGTTGTGATAAACGGAAATGCCTTCAGACTTGGCTGCATGTCCCCTGGAGGTGGAGAGCAGAAGGAGAGAGTCCCCACATAACACGCCACCCGACCTCAGGTAAGAACCACTGTTCCGGAAATAGTCACTGGAATTGCAAAACCGAAGTGTCTCAGACCTCAGACCCACAGGGCACATCTCCTCCTCATCCTCCCTGCTCCCCTTGCCCTGACTTTCTTGGGTCTCCAGCAGATGCACTTCCCAGACACTCCCCCAACACCAGGGAACACACAAAGGCCTTTGGGGGTCCAGAAGCGTGATTCTGGGGGGCTAGGGGCTGGGTGGGGCTCTGCCCTTGTGGCCGCCCCAACTGTACATCCAGCTGCTTCTTGCAGGCCTCGCTCTGAGACTAAGGCGGAAGCACCTTAACACGTCTGACACGACTCCAGCTGTCCCTCCTAGAAAATGATTGTCCAATGGTGTCCACAATCGCAAGCCATCTCTGCCTCACACATGTGTACCTAAGGGTAAAGCAAGACTCTGATACATCAGCAGAGAAGACAGACTTGGATTGCATGCAACAAATGTGCTGACTAGAGATACTGGCTCGTCTGTTCTCCACGTAGGTTTTTGTGGTGCGTGTATTCACAGGTGTACATAGATGTGGTGGGAATTTATTGTTTCATTTGGGGGACCAAGTTCAAAAGGACACATTAAACAAGACTGCCCATGGCCAGCTTCTCGATGACCTTCAGCCACGATGCCCGAAGCCTCTGCAATACAATAGCCACTGCTACTGAGCCTCTAGCGTCTGCCAAGCTCTATGCCAAGTGCCCTGCCTGAGTGCCTCACTCAGAGCTTGAAACAGCCCATTTCACAGATGGCAAAAACCTCACACTCGTTGAGTAACCTGACCAAGCTCATATTTCTGGCAAACCATGAAACAGGGATTCAAATCCTGAAGGTATGTCCCCAAGGTGTGTGTGTGTAGATTAATTATGGTAAAATACACATGTCATAAAATTGCCCATTGTACCCATTCTTAGGTGTACAGTTCAGTGACGTTAAGCACATTCATGAATTTTTCATCTTCTCAAACTGAAACTCTGTCCCCATCAAACTCTAACTCCCTATTTCCCCTCCCCCAGCCCTTTTACTTTCTGTCTCTATGAATTTGACTACCCTGAGTACATACAAATGGAATCATGCAGTGTTTATCTTTCAGTGACTGGCTTATTTCACTTGGAAGAATGTCTTCAAGGCCCACCTATGTTGTGGCATATATCAGAATATTCTCTCTTTTTAAGGCAAATAATATTCCACGGTGCCGTCCCAGGTGGCTAAGCAGTAAAGAATCTGCCTGCCAATGCAGGAGACATGGGTTTGATCCCTGGGTCGGGAAGATCCCCTGGACAAGTAAATGGCAACCACTCCGGGATTCTTGCCTGGGAAATTCCAAGGACAGAGAAGCCTGGCAGGCTACAGTCCATGGGGGTCTCAAAGAGTCGGCCACAACTGAGCAACTGAGTACACAGGAAATATTCCACTATGTGTACAGACTACATGTGGTTTATCCATTCACCAATTAATACATGGGTTACATCTACTTTTTGGCTACTATGAATAATGCAGCTATGATCGTGGGCTTACAAACATCTCTAAGATCCTGCTTTCTTTTGGAGTATATATCCAGCAGCAGAATTGCTAGGTCATATGGTAAATCTGTGCTTAATTTTCTGAGGAACTGCCAAAGTATTTTCCACAGGGGCTGTATCATTTTACACTCCCACCACCAGGAAAAGAGGGTTCCCATCTGTCCACATGCTGGTCCCACTTGCTTTCAAGGCTTGGATGCTTTTTTTTCAACAGCAGCCATCCCTCAGGTTTTGAAAATTAATTGTATATCAAGTCTTTCCCTTCCAGAACTTTTCTTCTTAAGTCAGTAGCCGCTGTGCCCATGCGTGCACACACAATGGGAAGATCTTGATTACAGTGCAGGACTTGTGAGGCTTCACACCCACTCCACTCCTCCCTGCACTCAGCTCGGTTTCTTTAGGTTGCCAGGATCATCTCATCATCAATGGACATGAGTTTTAGCAAACTCTGGGAGATAGTGAAGGACAGGGGAGACATGCCTATTGGGTTGCAAAGAGTCGGACATGACTTAATGACTGAACAACAACAAGCTGATCTACCCACTAGATGCCAGGGGCACCCCCACTCTCCCCTATACCCCCAACACCCTGTCACCCTCACCACTGACACCCGTTGTGATAAACGGAAATGCCTTCAGACTTGGCTGCATGTCCCCTGGAGGTGGAGAGCAGAAGGAGAGAGTCCCCACATAACACGCCACCCGACCTCAGGTAAGAACCACTGTTCCGGAAATAGTCACTGGAATTGCAAAACCGAAGTGTCTCAGACCTCAGACCCACAGGGCACATCTCCTCCTCATCCTCCCTGCTCCCCTTGCCCTGACTTTCTTGGGTCTCCAGCAGATGCACTTCCCAGACACTCCCCCAACACCAGGGAACACACAAAGGCCTTTGGGGGTCCAGAAGCGTGATTCTGGGGGGCTAGGGGCTGGGTGGGGCTCTGCCCTTGTGGCCGCCCCAACTGTACATCCAGCTGCTTCTTGCAGGCCTCGCTCTGAGACTAAGGCGGAAGCACCTTAACACGTCTGACACGACTCCAGCTGTCCCTCCTAGAAAATGATTGTCCAATGGTGTCCACAATCGCAAGCCATCTCTGCCTCACACATGTGTACCTAAGGGTAAAGCAAGACTCTGATACATCAGCAGAGAAGACAGACTTGGATTGCATGCAACAAATGTGCTGACTAGAGATACTGGCTCGTCTGTTCTCCACGTAGGTTTTTGTGGTGCGTGTATTCACAGGTGTACATAGATGTGGTGGGAATTTATTGTTTCATTTGGGGGACCAAGTTCAAAAGGACACATTAAACAAGACTGCCCATGGCCAGCTTCTCGATGACCTTCAGCCACGATGCCCGAAGCCTCTGCAATACATAGCCACTGCTACTGAGCCTCTAGCGTCTGCCAAGCTCTATGCCAAGTGCCCTGCCTGAGTGCCTCACTCAGAGCTTGAAACAGCCCATTTCACAGATGGCAAAAACCTCACACTCGTTGAGTAACCTGACCAAGCTCATATTTCTGGCAAACCATGAAACAGGGATTCAAATCCTGAAGGTATGTCCCCAAGGTGTGTGTGTGTAGATTAATTATGGTAAAATACACATGTCATAAAATTGCCCATTGTACCCATTCTTAGGTGTACAGTTCAGTGACGTTAAGCACATTCATGAATTTTTCATCTTCTCAAACTGAAACTCTGTCCCCATCAAACTCTAACTCCCTATTTCCCCTCCCCCAGCCCTTTTACTTTCTGTCTCTATGAATTTGACTACCCTGAGTACATACAAATGGAATCATGCAGTGTTTATCTTTCAGTGACTGGCTTATTTCACTTGGAAGAATGTCTTCAAGGCCCACCTATGTTGTGGCATATATCAGAATATTCTCTCTTTTTAAGGCAAATAATATTCCACGGTGCCGTCCCAGGTGGCTAAGCAGTAAAGAATCTGCCTGCCAATGCAGGAGACATGGGTTTGATCCCTGGGTCGGGAAGATCCCCTGGACAAGTAAATGGCAACCACTCCGGGATTCTTGCCTGGGAAATTCCAAGGACAGAGAAGCCTGGCAGGCTACAGTCCATGGGGGTCTCAAAGAGTCGGCCACAACTGAGCAACTGAGTACACAGGAAATATTCCACTATGTGTACAGACTACATGTGGTTTATCCATTCACCAATTAATACATGGGTTACATCTACTTTTTGGCTACTATGAATAATGCAGCTATGATCGTGGGCTTACAAACATCTCTAAGATCCTGCTTTCTTTTGGAGTATATATCCAGCAGCAGAATTGCTAGGTCATATGGTAAATCTGTGCTTAATTTTCTGAGGAACTGCCAAAGTATTTTCCACAGGGGCTGTATCATTTTACACTCCCACCACCAGGAAAAGAGGGTCCCATCTGTCCACATGCTGGTCCCACTTGCTTTCAAGGCTTGGATGCTTTTTTTTCAACAGCAGCCATCCCTCAGGTTTTGAAAATTAATTGTATATCAAGTCTTTCCCTTCCAGAACTTTTCTTCTTAAGTCAGTAGCCGCTGTGCCCATGCGTGCACACACAATGGGAAGATCTTGATTACAGTGCAGGACTTGTGAGGCTTCACACCCACTCCACTCCTCCCTGCACTCAGCTCGGTTTCTTTAGGTTGCCAGGATGGATCATACAAAACCTCCCCGTCGTTCCAGTTCCCAGCCTTCTTGATGTCAGGTTCTGCTTCTTTTTCTCTCTTCTACACTCTCAGGGTTCTCTGCAAGTGAACTCGCTCAGTCCTGTCTGACTCTTTGCGACCCCACGGACGGTAGCCTACCAGGATCCTCCATCTATGGAACTTTCCAGGCAAGAGTACTGGAGTGGGGTGCCATTTCCTTCTCCAGGGGATCTTCCCCACCCAGGGATTGAACCTGGGTCTCTCGAGCACTTAAGAAACATTTAGAAAAGAAAGTAAATTATGTTTCCGGAGAGGTCAGCCTGTTTTGACTCCATTCACTTTAATGGGAACACTTTTCTCAGGAGACCTGTTCTGACTTGATCGAGGGAGCCTGGCACAGGCACATTCCCCACCTGGCATTCGGAACCTGGGCACAAGGCGTGGCTGTCCCTGCAGACGGCCAGGGCC
Organism: Madoqua kirkii; assembly: GCA_006408675.1. NCBI lineage: Eukaryota > Metazoa > Chordata > Mammalia > Artiodactyla > Bovidae > Madoqua > Madoqua kirkii. Next base: position 1,524 of record SJYC01012753.1, on the reverse strand, counting down.
AGCCGGGGCTGAGTCAGGCCGGGCCCCACCCTGGGCGCGCCGCTTTCCCCTCGTCTGCTTCTGCCTCTGAGGCCTTCCCTGCTTCCAGGCTCCCCCAGAAGCATCGAGCACTTAAGAAACATTTAGAAAAGAAAGTAAATTATGTTTCCGGAGAGGTCAGCCTGTTTTGACTCCATTCACTTTAATGGGAACACTTTTCTCAGGAGACCTGTTCTGACTTGATCGAGGGAGCCTGGCACAGGCACATTCCCCACCTGGCATTCGGAACCTGGGCACAAGGCGTGGCTGTCCCTGCAGACGGCCAGGGCCAGCCGGGGCTGAGTCAGGCCGGGCCCCACCCTGGGCGCGCCGCTTTCCCCTCGTCTGCTTCTGCCTCTGAGGCCTTCCCTGCTTCCAGGCTCCCCCAGAAGCCGGGGCTGGAATTATGGGGTGGTGAGTCACGGCCCCCTGGAGCCCCGCAGGGGAGCCAGCCTCAGCTCCACCAGGACTGCAGGAGCACCTGGACCCAGGCTCCCTACTCAGAAGCCAGGAAGGACTCAGAGCAAGCTCTGGTCCAAAGGCCTGCTGAGCAGAGCTGCCCCTCTCGGAGGGAGGACCACTCCCAACCTGGAGCAGGGCCAGCTGTAATCAGGATGCCGAAGGACTGGTGTGCTCAGTGAGGGCGGTCAGCTAGGTTTGGGTGTATACTGAGGTGTTAAAAATCGTCCGTTGTTGGTTGGTGGGAATGCAAACTGGTTCAGCCATTGTGGACAGCAGCCTGGAGGTTCCTTACAAAATCAAAGTCAGCATATGCTCCAGCAGTCCCACTCCTGGGCATCTATGCAGACTAAGCTATAATTTTTTAAAAATGCACCCCTATGTTTATTGCAGCTCTGTTTACAACAATCAAGATATGGAGACAACTCAAAGGCCCATAGACAGATGAATGGATAAAAAAGATGTAGTACATATACACAATGGAATAACAGCCTTAAAAAAGAATGAAATAATGCTATTTGCAATGGACTTAGAGATGACCATCCCAAGCGAAATAAGTCAGACAAAAACAAGTATCATTTGATATCCCAATATGTGGAATCTAAAAAGTGATGCAAATGAATTTATATACAGAACAAAAGATCCACAGACACAGAAAACCAACAGGTAAACAGGTTACCAACGAGGAAAGGCAGGGCTGAGGGAGGAAGGATCAGTTAGGAGCCTGGTATTAACAGATACACATTACTGTGTAAAACAGATCAACAGCAAGGAGCTGCTCTGTAGCACAGGGAACTACACACAATCTTGCAATCACCTACAATGGAAACGAAGCTGAAAATGAATATATATTTGTAGTGTAATTGAATCACTTTGCTGTATACCTGAATCACTGTAAATCAGCTATACTTCAATAAGCTAAGTTAAACTAAGATGAAATAAGTTGTATGTACTATATGATAAAAATAAATTTAAAACAAAAAATATTATCTGGTTTGTTTAAGCAATAGCACAGAGGACAGGCAGCAACATGGATGGACCTAGGGA
>SJYC01012749.1:0-71173 GCA_006408675.1 Madoqua kirkii | reverse complement strand
TGCTCTTCACGGGAACACAGAAACATACCTCTTTCAGCTGTGCATCATCGCCTCTGTATCCCGTCTGCCGGGAGCGGCCAGCACCCTGCCTCTCCCAGTCTCCCACCACAGTGCCCACCGCTCCCGGTGCCCCGGGCGTGCCACCCCGCACAGAGCCCCAGCTTGGTCTCAGCCCCCCGGTCAGTCACCTCCAGCTCTCATGTGTTCCTGGGGCCAGCAGGACAATGTCCCGCCTCTGACGTGCCCCGACGGGCGCCCCTTCACCATTCTCCACTCACACGCCAACCCTAGCCTAGCCTGTCTCCTTCTCCTCGGAGCATTCCAGGCTCTTCCCAGCCCCTACTCAGACCACACTCCACTCTCTGACCACGATGCTCTTTATTTCCCCGTTCGACAAATATCTTTATCTGCCCACCACATCCTCGTGGGGAGACAGCCAGTGAGGGCGGGGTAAAGATGAGGCACGTGGAGGGGTCTCGTGGGGAGCAGGACTCTCGGGGGGCAGAAATCCCTGGGGTGGGGGGACTTGGAAGAAAAACCAGGCACACCGAACTGCTTGCCGTCAGCAACTGTTAGGGAGGTGCAGTCCCCCCATCCTGGCTCGGGCGAGCTCGTGAGCGGCCGGCCGGCGCCCTGCGACGCTGCCTCCTACCCCAGTCTCGCAGACCAGACCTGAGGACGGAAGCCCCTGCCTCCTGCCTTTCGCCGCGGCCCAAGCCTTGTTCTGGGCGCTGCTTTTAAACTTGGTGTGCGTGTCCTGTCTTGCCTCCCCAGCTCCCCGTGTCCCTGTGGGCAGGGTGGAGTTCCATACACGCTGTTTTGTACCGAGCAGGCAGCCAATAAATGCCTGCTGGATGAGTAAATGAATGCACGTGGGCCTCTGCTATGTGCTCAGTCGTGTCCGGCTCTTTGTGACCCCGTGGACTGTAGCCCTCCAGGCTCCTCTGTCCATGGGATTTCCTGGCAAGGATACTGGAGTGGACTGCCATGCCCTCGTCCAAGGGATCTTCTGGACCCAGGGATCGAACCCAGGTCTCCCACATTACAGGTGGATTCTTTACTAGCTGAACCACCAGAGAAGCCTATGAACACTGGACTGGGTAGCCCATCCCCTCTCCAGGGGATCTTCCCAACCCAGAAATTGAACTGGGGTCTTCTCATTGCAGGCGGATGCTTTACCAGCTGAGCTACCGGGGAAGCCTGTGTCCTCCCAGCTCCTGCGTATCTATCCAAAATCCGTGCAAAAAACAGCTCCATAAAGCACAGAGGATTGCTTCTCCTGATTTTACAGGGAACACTGAATAGATTCATTCATCTGTGTCTCGAATGAGGCCTCAATTCTTCTGATCAAAACCACTAAATCTTTTTTTTTTTTTTTTTAACCACTAAATCTTTAGCAGGCTCACTGACCTAGAGCACTAGAGAGCTATCGTTACTGGTGGGGAGAGGGAGAGGGAGGAGCAAAGCAGGGCTAGAGGATCGAGAGGGACAAACCACTACGTCCAAAACAAGCTACAGGGACACATCATATAACACGGGGAATATTGCTGTTGTTTAGTTGCTACGTGTCCAGTTCTTTTGTGACCCCCAGGGACTGTAGCCTGCCAGTCTTCAGTGCCCATGGGATTTTCCAAGCAATAATATTGGAGTGGGTTGTCATTTCCTCTTCCAGGGGATTTTCCTGAATCAGGAATCAAACCTGTATCTCCTGCATTGGAAGGTGGATTCTATACCACTGAACCACCAGGGAAGCTACATAGCCAATATTTTATAATAACTATAAATGAGGTGAAAAAAAGTGAAAGTGTTAGTCAGTCGTTCAGTTGTGTCTGACTCTTTGCGACCCCATGAACTGCAGCCTGCCAGGCTCCTCTGCCCATGGGATTCCCCAGGCAAGAATACCGCAGTGGGTTGCCATTTCCTCCTCCTGGGGATCTTGCTGACCCAGGGATTGAACCCAGGTCTCCCTCATTGCGAGCAGATTTTTTACCATCTGAGCCACAGATTGGCCTATTAAAACTGTGAATCACTAAAAAAAATTGTGAATCACTATAGTGTACACATGTAACTTAAGAGAAGTACACATATTGGATTGGCCGACAAGTTTGCTTGGGTTTTTTTTGTACGTACAGAAAAACCCAAATGAACTCGTTGGCCAACCTGATATATGATTAAGAATAAAACTCACCATATATTGGTGGTTGGAAAAAAAGAGTTCATAATATTTATTTTTTTCTCATAAAAGGGGGCCTTGACTACCCTTCTTTAATAACCATAAAGTCTCATTTAAACTGAAAACACAAAAAGCGGAGAGCATAGGATAAGGGTAAAAATGTATGTTCCCCTTTTAAATGTCATTTCTCTCTTTTGCAGGGTCTAGAGAGATTTCTGGAGGCCTCCCAGGTGGCTGTAAGTGGTAAAAGACCCCACCTACCAATGCAGGAGACATAAGAGACACTGGTTCGATCCCTGGGTTGGGGAGATTCCCTGGAGGAGGGCACAGCAGCCCACGGCAGTATTCTTGCCTGGAGAATCCCCACGGCCAGAGACGCCCGGCGGGCTAGCGTCCCTGGGGCTGCAGAGTAGAACACGCCGGAGGCGACTGCGCGTGCTCGCATGCGCAGTGATTTCCGAGCGCTGGGCGGTGCTGCCAGAATCACAAGACACACACGCAGCCTCGCCCAGCTCAGGGCTGGCCTCCTCCCAGAAGCTGGAGAGCCCGGCTCCTTCAAAGCCAGGACACCGAAGCCTCGGAGCAGCTTCTCACACAGCAAAGGGCTGGGGACGCTCCACCCAGGCCCCAAGCACTCGCCAGCTTTTGTCTCTAGGAGAAAAGGCTGCCGAGTCCCAACTGAATGTGCAAGGAGATTAAAAGTAATTGTGGCAGACCCAAAGCTCTGCTCCCCACCCTTCCCCTCTGGGCGTCTGCGGCTCCCTGCTCCCTGACGCCTGCGGTGGGAGGCGGCCGGGGGAAGACCACCCCCTTCTTTCAGGCTGCCCTCCATCTCTACTCCTGTGGTGGCTCAGTTGTACAGGATTTGCCTGCAAGGCAGGAAACTCGGGTTCCATGCCATGGAGGAGGGCATGGCAACCCACTCCAGTAGTTGCCATGGATGGAGGAGCCTGGCGGGCTTCAGCCCATGGGGTCAGACGTGACCGAACCACTGGCACTCATTCCCTCGTCATCGGCTTGGCTGAGGCAGCTGGAGTCTCCTCCAGCCCTGCTGACCGCTTCTGCAGGCCCGCTCACTGTCCCACCCGCCTTCAAGGTGGAAGGCAGTTTCTCTTCCAGTCTCGACTCCTCACGGTGTGTCAGACACCCCAGTTTTTCCTATAATGTCAAACCCCGCACCTGCCCCCAGCCCCAGATGGCAACTCCCGGATCTTCACATCTCTTCACACACTTGCAAACTCATTAATCCCCCAAAGCATCTCATTCTCTCCCCCCAAACCTGATCCAGCCCTCCTTTTCCATCTTGATGGCTTGAACTGCTGTCTCCCCTGCTACCTGCCACCAGCGCCGGAGTCCTGGGAGTCAGCGAGATGCTCCACCCCCGCCCATCTCACCAGCCGCATCTCCACGTCCTGTTAAGCGAGACCCTCTGCACTGAGCCCCACTGATTTCGCACGGCCCACTTCCTCGTCAGCCTCCAAAGTGGCTCCTTTGCCTCCAGTCTCTTGCCCAGTCCAAATCCCACATGTCGGTCAAAGGGATATTTCTCAGATGACAACCCGATTATGTTTTCTGATCACGCAAATTCTTTCAGAGGGACTGTACTGCCTAAACCAGTGGTTTCTAAACCTGGTTAATAGACCCGAGAGTGTTTTAAAATTTTATTTATATTTTAATTGGAGCATAACTGCTTTACGGTTTAACTGTTTCTGCTGAACGACAATGTGAATCGGCTCTGTGTATGTGTATACATCTCTCCTCCCCCATCCCAGCCCGCTAGGTCGTCCCAGAGCCCCGAGCTGAACGCCCTGTGCTATACAGCAGCTCCCCACTAGCCATCTATCTTACACCTGGTAGTTAAGGCAGTGGTGACCCACTCCAGTACTCTTGCCTGGAAAATCCCAAGGGCGGAAGAGCCTGGTGGGCTGCAGTCCATGGGGTCGCAAAAAGTCAGACACCAACTGCGTGACTTCACTTTCCCTTTTCACTTTCATACATTGGAGAAGGAAATGGCAACCCACTCCAGTGTTCTTGCCTGGAGAATCCCAGGGACGGGGGAGCCTGGTGGGCTGCCGTCTACGGGGTCACACAGAGTCGGACACGACTGAAGAGCCTCAGCAGCAGCAGCAGTGTATGTATGTCAATGGACCTGAGGATTTTTTAATTGGAGATTCAGAGGATCCAAGAAAGGCTATGTTGGGATCTCCAGCGAGTAGTAAGAGGGTAGGGTAGCCCCCTGCCCTGGGGCTGATTTTGAAAATCACTTGCCTTAAAAATCCACTTTAAATTCTTTTGACGCACCTCGCTCCGACACTTGTCCTGAGTAGCTGTCCAGAATGATCTCATTTCCCACAGGGACAACCCGTCTCTGCCCGAGCCCTTGGCTCACTCAATGTCTTCTCCAGCTGAAGGCAACCTGCGCCCCCAGGCGAAATCCATACCATTCTCCCCTGGCTCTCTGCTGACCCTTGCAGTGGAGAAAACCTTCATGTGCCACATTGTGCCACCAGCGCTCTTTAAGAAAGACGCCCCTCTCTCCAGCTGGGCTCTCAAGTAGCTCTGCCCCCCTCCAGTCTCAGCACAGAGCTGGCACACAATTGGGTCTCCATAAATAGGCATCAAATGCAGGACTAAATGAAGGTGAACATGAGGAAACACTTTCCACCTGCAGGATTTTACAGAGATGCAATAATATGAAGAACCACCAATAACTTTTAGTTTCTGAAGTTTTAAAATTTCTGAAAGCCCAGAAACTTGCCATTTTTTGCCTGAAGTCTGAAATCTCCACGTCATCACAACAGGTTTCTTTTCCCAGGATCCTCAACCAGAACCTCCAAGCCGCGCTGTCTTAGCAGAGGGAGACGTCGGCTCAGGTGCAGATAGTAAGGGACAGCTTTGTCTCCAGTGATTTTAAAGGCAGTAGTAAAGCCAATTAAAACTCTCTGCTTTTTATTGCGGCTTCTCTGGTCAAGAATCTGCCTGTCAACTCAGGAGATGCAAGAGACACAGGTTCAATCCCTGGTTCGGAAAGATCCCTGGGAGAAGGAAATGGCAACCCACACCACTATTCTTGCCTGGAGAACTCTATGGATGGAGGAGCCTGGCAGGCTGCAGTCATGGGAATGACAACCCATTCCAGTATTCTTGCCTGGGAAATCCCATGGACAGAGAAGCCTTGTAGGCTACAGTTCAAAGGGCTGAGAAGAATCGGATGTGACTGATCAAACAACAACAAAAACTGCTCTTTATTATCGCCAGGTGCTGGCAATTCTAAACAATGTGAATAATAAAATTCTGCCAGTCCTCTGCCCACCAAGTAAGCCTGTCTTCTCGTGTTTCTGTCTTTGTTATCACAAGTGAAGATCTTTAAAGCTTTATCAATAAGAGAGAGAGAGAGACCCGAGATCTGTCCATGTTATTTCTACCTCTCCCTGACTTTCCTTTGAGCGGCTGAACTGAACTGAACTTGACTTTCCTTGGCAGGCTTTGAAAAGACTCTTGGAATAACACAGCAATAAAAGAATCACACATTCATCCAAATGTAACATTTTTGCTTCGTTTTCTCTTAGGAGCTCACACCAACAAAGTCAGAGATGTCCAGGCCCCTCTGCTGTGTTTGTGTATCCTTCCTTAAGCAGACAGATCTGTTAGAGTCTGAGAGGCGGTTCTGAATAAAGACCCATGATGAACACACTTAGCTCATTTCATTCCTCCTGAAATGCTAAAAAACAAAAACAAACAAACAAAAAAACCAAAGCTGGCGCAGGACCAGGGAGAATGAGAGAGGAGACAAAATAAACCTTTGGAAGCTAGAAAAGGTGGACCAGTGGTAAGCAACTTGGCTGATGTGAAAGGGCTGAATGTGTCACCAATGAGGGAAGCTGAGCACAGCCTGACTTCTAGCCCAGGATTCTCAAAAGATGCGGGAAATTGGCAGCACTGGGATCTCAGGTGTGTCGGTCACTCAGTTATATCTGACTTGTGTAAGGCCATGCACTGTAGCCCATGAGGCTCCTCTGTCCATGGGATTCTCCAGGCAAGAATCCTGGAGTGGGTTGCCGTTTTCTGCTCCAGGGGATCTTCCCGACCCAGGGATCAAACCCACATCTTTTTATCTCCTGCATTGGCAGGCAGGTTCTTTACCACTGGCACCACCTGGGAAGCCTGAGTGACCTCCTTCATTGTCCTTTATTTTCTGGGGACACCTGGGTTTCCATCACGTGCAGGCGGGGCTCACACTGCCTTAAGGCGTAGACAGCCCTCCCACCACACACCCAGCCTTCAACAGCTGCATCCAAACTGAAACTGAAACTGAAGTCACTCAGTCGTGTCCGACTCTTTGCGACCCCATGGGCTGGGACTGTAGCCTACCAGGCTCCTACCTCCATGGGATTCTCCAGGCAAGAGTACTGGAGTGGGTTGCCATTTCCTTCTCCAGGGGAATCTTCCTGACCCAGGGATCGAACCTGGGTCTCCCGCATTCCAGGCAGATGCTTTAACCTCTGAGCCACCAGGGAAGCCCCTCCTTGGATTGCTCTCCCCTCATTACACGTGGTCTGGAAAACAGATTCCTGTGCCTGCCAGGCGGCTGATACTGGCTGGCAGGAGCCCAACCCAAGGGGGTGGACCAGGAGCACCTGCTGAGGTTGGGCGGGGCCTCCTTGGGGCTTGAAGACAGAAACAGCTGAAATTTCAAACTCCAAATGCAACCGTTCAGGGATCTTTTCTGCATTTGCCTTCTCGTAGGGCCTTGCCCTTTCTTTGTCACAGAAATGTTTTCCCACAGTTAAGATCTTTGAAGGGTTCCCCCACCCTTTTTTTTCCCGGGGACTCCTGATAAGCCTGTTCCAGTCAAGAGAGCCAGATTTCCTTCTCCTGACACCTTGAGAAACTGTGCCTCATTCTGGTGATCTGTCCCCAGAAAACGCGCTCTGTGCCCCAGGCCCAGACTCCAGCCCTCTCTGCACCATCCTGGGGCCTCAAAGCCATGCCCCAAGATCAAGGGCATTCAGAGATGCTGGGGGAGTGGATCCAGCTAAGGGCCAGGGCTGCTCACTGCTTTTCTGTTGAGGCCGCTTCCTTTAGGCTGGCAGGCGCAGCCTAAAACCCAGCAGACACAAACCAGACTTGGTCAGGAACTGGGGAGGCAGCAGTGACGCTCCTGCAGGAGGGGCGGGGCAGGGCCTAACAGAGGGGGGCTTCCCAGGGAAAGCAAGGGCCCTAGCCTTTTGCCTTCCACTAAGCTGGGTAACTAGGGCTTCCCTGGTGGCTCAGTGGTCAAGAATCCACCTGCAATGCAGGAAACGTGGGTTACATGCCCTGATCGGGAAGGTCCCCTGGAGGAGGAAATGGCAACCCACTCCAGGATTCTTGCCTGGGAAGTCCCAAGAACAGAGGAGTCTGCGGGGCTGCAGTCCATGGGGTCACAGAGAGCTGGGCATGACTTAGGGGCTTAACAAGAACAAGCTGGGTAACTAGGTGCTCCGTAGGCTGCCCTGTGCCTGAAATGACCCAATCAATCCAACAAAAGCCAGCCAGAGAGCAAAACCAGAAAGCAACCACTCTGCAAACCAACTCCCGGATCTCCTGGAGAATCCTAACTAAGACTACGCGGCCAGTTTGCCCGGTGGTGCTCGGGTCCCCCAGGGGAGGGGCGGCCTCGGCCCCGGCCCAGGAAGGCCAGCTTCTCCGGCTCGTGTGCTAGGTGTGGGTACCAGCTCCCCAAACCAGCTCTGCCTGAGCCCCCAAGCAGCACGCCCGAGATCCCAGGCCCCAAAGCTGGGAGCGGTTTCCTCCAAGGATGACGCCGACTCCTCCCACCCTTTTAAGCCGGGGCGGGGCCGGCCCAGCAGAACTGCCAAGTAAGGAAGTTTGTCCGGCTGGCTCCTCCACCCTCCCCTTTCTAAGCATCTCCTCGCTCCCCTCCCCACCCCACTCCTCCGACACTCCCTGCCCTCCGCCTCGTTGAGTTTCGCGCCCCAGAAATTCACTACGTACAGTTTGGTGTGAACTTATCTTCAGATGAAATAAAACCCCTCATCGGCTCTTTTTCCAGTAAATTGCTTATAGCTAGATTTTCCCCTCTGGCCGCTTCGTGGCGTGCAGGTACTTCTCCGACCAGGGATCAAACCTGTGCTCCCTGCAGCGGAAGCTCAGATCTTAACCACTGGACCGCCAGGCAAGTCCCAGCCCTCCTCTGCTCTTAAGACTCTCTTCTGGAAGCAACGTGTTGACGGTGAAGGCCATTTTCTCCTCTCTGCTCCCAAGGCGGTCCGTGGGCTGGGACCCCTCGCTCTAGAGTCCTCATCTTTTAAGTTCCCAATTATCCTGCTTGTGAAATAAAACCTGTTCTTTCTGGAAGAGGGAAACAGACAGAGCAAGATTCGGGCACTGCCAGGGAACCTGTCTTAGCGTTTCCTCGAATTCTGAGCGGAAACCAACTGTTGAGTACTATCTTCGTTTCAGATGAAGGAGCAAGGTCAGACAGTTTGGTTTGCCCACTCAACTAGCAAACAGGGAGGTGGAATTTGAAACCGGAGTCTGACTTGCAAGCTCAGCACTTGCAATTGGAAGAGGCTTTAGCAACCACCCTTATTAAGGAGATGAGACAAGGACTTATGTCACATGACTTTCCCAAGCCCAACACATAGGGAAATCCAGCCAGGCAGCAGGCATATCAGCCCATGCGTGTGTGCTCAGTTGCTCCGTTGTGTCCCACTCTCTGCAACCCCATGGACCCCCAACAGGCTCCTCTGTGCATGGGATTTCCCAGGCAAGAAAGGGAAGTGGGTTGCCATTTCCTCATCCACAGGGTCTTCCTGACCCAGGGGTCAAACCCGCGTTCCTGTGGCTCCTGCGTTGGCAGGTGAAGTCTTTACCGCTGAGCCGCCTGGGAAGCCCATGTCAGCCTACAGGTCTCTGTTATTTCACTTCTCTCTTCCTCCAAATGGCTTTGTTCTTTTTATCGATAGAATTGAACATGCTGTTTACTAAAGACCATTTAACAATTCTTCAGAGGCTATAAATTATAAAAAGAAGGCTTCCAGATTAAATGTCAGGGTTTCTTTTCTGGGACGTTTTCCGTTAGAACATGTAGGCGCCTACTAACACTTGCCTAAACATGAACAAAACTGTAAATGAAGTGGGTGATCCCGTGGGTTCTAAAGCAGCGCTGATACGATGTCATAACTTGCTGTGAGCCAGGCAGGTCGAGTCAGAATCCTCTTGGAAAAACCCTTCAGCTTCTATCCGTTTTATATGGAACACCACCTATTAGCAACTAGCTAACACTTACTTTTTAGAGACACTGTGTGAAATGACTTGTCCGCATTAAATCTCACTTCACTCTGACCGCAGGAAGGCGGACACTGTCACTCTGCAAGCAGCGGTCCTCCCACTCTAGCCTCACAGCAACCAGTTCTCTAGAGTGTGTTTGATTTTTGGTTGTGCTGGGCCTTCAGGGCCGCGTGGATCTCCCCTGGCTGCAGGGAGCAGGAGCCTCTCGAGCTGTAGTGTGGGGTGGCATGTCGTGTGGAGCCCAGGCTCACGGGCTCAGCAGATGGGGCTCCTGGGCTCTGGAGCCCGGGATCAGTAGCTGGGCACATGGGCTTCATCGCTCTGGGGCAGGTGGGACCTCCCCACACCAGGGATCGAGCTCTGTCCCTTACAGGCAGGTTCTTCTCCACTGTACCACCAGGGAGGTCCTAGCAATCGTCCGCAGGTACAATTATGATGGTCCTGATGGGGACCAAGGGAACCTCGGGTTAAACGAGAGGCACCACTTCCCAGAGCATTGACGTTACTTGACTGGTAATTGAAGACTTTGCCCAAAAATTAACAGAGATTTATTATGAATGCAAAAACTCACATAGATTTTGTCTTTTAAGCTAAAACAAGAGATCTGAAACAGTCCCGCCTGGAGGTGGAGAGGAAGGCTGCTTCGGGCTGTGTTCTTCCGTCTCAGTGAAACCTCTTTTTTCCCCTCTTTTAACGGTGGACCATTTTTTAAGTCTTTATTAAATTTTTTACAATATTACTTTTTTTTACCTTTTTGGACCTGGAGGTATGTGGGATGTTAGCTCCCCCACCAGGGATTGAACCTTCACTCCCTGCACTGGAAAGTGAGGTCTTAACCTCTGGTCCACCAGGGAGGTCCCTCGGTGAATCCCTTTGGTAGAAAAGTTTGAGGAGCAAACCGACAAGGTCACAAAATACTGGGGCGGAGGGTGGGAAAAGTTTTTAATGTCGTCTTTTACTTGTTTTAACATTTTTTAAGAGCCCTATTTCCCCTCATACACTATATATATGATCGGCATTTAAGCCAACTGGAATGGCAATTTTACTTTCACAAATAATATACATATATACACACATTTGAACATGAAACTTTAGAACTCTTAGAGACAATTGGTTGAGATAGATTCTGGGGAAAATTTTGCTCATTCCTTCCTTCACTCATCCCTTGCTCTGTCCTACACATCACACAGTCACATACACCATTTAAAATTATCTACCCAACAAAAAAGTAAACAAAGGTGAAATTAATTCCAATTTACTGTATTTCACCCAATATATGCAGAGTATCATTACACTGATATAGTAATCAATATATGCAGAGTATCATTACACTGATTTAGTAATCAATATCCAAAATTACTGAGTTACTTTATATTCTTTTCGTACTAAGTCTTAAAAATCTGGTGTGTATTTTATACTTGTGATCCAGACTAGCACCAAGGCAAGGACCCAGTGGTCACACGTGGGAAGCACAGCACAGGCACCATCAGGGGCTTCACTGCACAGATGAGGAGACTGAGGCCCAGAAAGGTGAAGTGAGCCTCATAGCTAACCACAGCTCAGACTCCCAGCCCAAGGCTCTTCACTTGAAATGTGCTTTTAATACTGAATACTACGTGCCTATGTTTGGGTCATCATTTTTTTAAATTAATTTTTATTCGTGTTGCTTTATTTTTATTAATTTTTAGTCTAACTTTTGTAGTTGCTTTCCTAAGACTCGAGAAGTCTTTGTGTAGTTGATGTTCTTTTCTATGTGTCCAATTTTAAAGTAAAACAAACAACTCCTGATTGAAAAGACTTTCAGGAAAAGCTATTGAGCAACTCTTCCAAAGGACTAGTTTGAACATCAACCATCCAGCATGCTCCCTCATCGGATCCATTGGTTTAATCTGTTAGTCCCTCAGTCATGCCCAATTCTTTGCGGCCCATGGACTGCAGCCCATCAAGCTCTTCTGGGATTTCCAGGCAAGGATACTGGAGTGGGTTGTCATTTCCTTCTCCAGGGAATTGTCCTGACTCAGGGATCGAACCAAGGCTTCCTGCACTACTGCTAGATTCTTTACCGACTGAGCTACAAGAAAAGCTCTGAATCCTTAAGGGGAATGGAAGACGTGAACTTGATTAGCCTTCTGCTTCCTATGCAGTCAACAGCCCACAGCGGGTTTCTGCAGCCTGCAGGACGTTCACGATGAGAACGTAGGCACACACCTCCCTCCAGAGGAGCAAAAGTTATTGCAGGACAATGAACAGAATCCCCATCACAAAAAATGGTGCATCGGGAAAAAAAAAAAAAAAAAAACACAAAAAACCTGCCTTATGAGATTATGAAACAAGTGAAAAGCAAAGCTGGCCTGTGTGGTAACTGACGCCGTAAGCCCATTCATTGCATTTTTAATACACAAACTCTTAAGAGATGTAATTGTAACCTGGTCTCTTGGCCTCTGAAGGACCTGTTCTAACTTACTGATCTGCTGCACTTTTTTTTCTTTGTGAGTTGCTTTATCAACTTTATATAAAGCCAGAAATCAAGTAGATGGCATAAAATGTGCCATATCCATGAAAAAAATGAGACGTCTTTGAGCATGAAATCCAAGGCGCGTTTGGTCATCCTGATAAAACGACAGCATTTTGTTTGGCAATATCCAGGACTCATAAGAGACAGTTACTTTAACAGTCGATGGCTGTTAATTATTTGCCCTCACACGTATTTTCTTTGTGCTTCATTCCTTCTTCCTCAAGCCTTCCTGAGACCCTTTTTCTAAAACTACATTTTTCACTTCTCCCTTCGTTAAGAATCATCCACTTAGGCTACAGTTTTTAAAATAACAGAATTGTAAAGGAGAAATGTGATGACCATCTTGTGTGATGAGAACTCCTGTGAAGCCAGGTGGGGTATCCACTCCAGCGTCCCCTCCCAGCAAGCCTGGACCACACTCACAGGCTGGGGGGCAGGGGGCAGCTCCCAACAGCACTGCTGATGTTGGTATCGTTCAGTGAAAGAAACCAGGCTGGGCAAGACCAAGCGCCTCCTGACACTCATGCCCACCCCTGGGGCTAGGGTATGCCCTGTGTGTCACTGTGGGAGGTCATCAGCTTTTCAAAGAAGCGGAGGCCAGGTTCAAGCTCAGGACCTTCCCTTGAGGAGGAGGTCGAGATGTAGGAAGTGGTGCTAACACCTCACCTCACAAAAATACATCTGTATCTGTATCTGGAATGATTCTCACAGCACACCACCAGAACCACCTCTTGTGATCAGTACATCTTCCAACTTCCCGTCTATGCTTGGGAAGAGATGGCGACATGTGTGCGGGAAGCCTGGGCTTCCACCAGGCCCCCCGCTCTCCCATGTTACGCTGACGAGGGATTTCTGAACAACCAGCAGCTGATCGCCCGCTGCCCAAGCGCTCTGGCTAGCGCTGCTGTCAAACGGCTTCACGTGGGCAAAGTCAGAGCAGCAGCCCGGGCTGAGATGCGCCCGCTCCCTGGCTGGGGAGCTGTGTGATGCCAAGGCTCCGGGGACACAGGGCTGCAGGGGCGGCCCCGTCCCTGACCTCGCTCAGGCCGGTCACCTTAAAGTGGCGAGATCCACTCACTGAACAGAGGGCTGGAGGGCACGAGGCTACCCACATCAGCTCCTAGTCATCGCGGTGGGGGGTGGGGGGAGAGGGGTGCAGCTGATGCCACAGCCTCATCTTTAAGAGACACGGTGTATCACTCACTAAGTGTTTATTGAGCATTTACGATATTTTAGACAATTCTAGGTGCGGGTACACAAAGCTGAACAAAGGCAAACACCCCTGCCCCGTGGACCTTATTCTAGGAGGAGCTGGGAGGCGAGGGAGAGACACATGACCTGTTCGAGGAAATCTCAGACACACACGCATAGGCAGAGCATGGACACACCGTGTGCTTGGCTCCCGGCAGCAACACGGGGCAACCATCGCGGGAAAACACGCTACACGGACAGTGTGGTTTCCCAGGCATATAAGAGTGGTGCTCCCACTCGAGTGCTATCGCTAAAAAATGCTACCCATCACCCGAGCTGTCAGCGAGCTCTACCCTTTCTCCCGGCAGAGGGTCTGAAAGACGGCGAGAACCACCACCACGTGACCAGGGGCGCGAGTGAGCCAAGCCAGGGCGGGCAGTCAGAGGGGCCGCACGCACAGCCCTTCAGTCAGTAAAACAGTCTCGGTGTCTGCAAAGTGCGGTGACAGGGGGCCAGCCTGTCAGTGAGAGCAGCTTCAGAAAAACAACACAAAGGTCACCAGGACTGCTGAGGCCCTCAGCTGAGGGGGCAGACCGCACGCCAGGAGTGGGCAGGACAGGTCACTGCGAAGGGGACGGGCAGGCTGGGCAGAACCGAGGCTCAGGGCAGCTCAGCACACATGTTCTGGAACTGCCTCCACCAGGAAACCGGAATCTCAGAACCAAAGGCATGTCACGGGACACCGAGCTGGGCTGGTACCAGAAGGCACGAACAGTCCTCCTGAGGCCTTCCTCTTTGGCCCAGATGATTAAACAATTAAAGACCAGGCAAAAAAAAAAAATGCAGAGACTTGTATAATACAGGACAAGTATGTGGCATTACAAGTATGTGGCAGGCCCTGCTTTAAGTACTTAATAGAAACTTCGATTCAGAAAACACCCAGCTCTCTTCTTACAGAAATTGTAAGAGAAGAAAGAGCAGAATGAATTCTAAGACACCCATTAGTACTCTGTCTCAGCAACTGTTGACCTGCTGGTCTTCCTTCACCCACCGCTGCCCTTGGGAACTCAGGAAGGACGGAGAATTTTGAATCACAGGCCTCCTATTCATTTCACGCAGTGAGACTTTAGTCCAGGCTCTGAGGGAACCATTTCAAGCACAAATACCACTATCACATCTGGTGAAACGAACGATCCCTTACTATCACTTGACACCTGCTCCGTGCTTGTCTGAAAAGAAACCCCAAACAGCCCATCTTTTTACAGCCGGTTTCATCCAGCCAGGGTCCAGCTGGAGCCCAGCGCTGCACGCCTCGTAGGCCTCCCGTCCTTTTCATTAGGTGTCTGTCTCCTTCCCTCCCGCTGCCCTTCGATCCCACTGACCGCACCCTCCCAGCACCGTGGATCCTGCTCCTGAGCTCGTCTTTCCTGTAACCCGCCAACCACAGCGAGAGGCTTCGTGGGCTGAGGTTCAGCCTTTCTGGGTAGAGGCAAGGTACCTTCTAGGTGATTCCATGAACCTCTTCCACACCGCCGAGGGAACACCGACGAGTCAGGGGCTGAGTTCACTTTCCCTGGCCTGGTCCAGGCCTGGCCAAGCTCGCCCGAGCGCCCCTCAGCGTCCTTCACAGGAGCCCCGGGAAGCAGGCGCTGTGCTGAGCTCCACGCACTGGTGGCAGGCGCCTGCTCCACGGGGCCAGGCTCCAACCCTCGTCACCGTGAGACACTCTCTCAGAGCCGTGTGGGACCCATGCGGCGTCTGACGCCAGCAAAGCGCCTCGTATCCTCAACTGCCCCTCTGGGGGACCTCCTCTCTTTGCCCCATTTAAACACCGGCTGTCCTGAGGCTAGTGATGTCCTCAGACACCACTCACCCCCCATCAGTGGCCAGCCCACACCCCAGCCTGCTGGAGACTCAGACGTGTCTCTCACAGACAACCAGGCCTGTCCTAACCCAGGACAGTCTTTCCAAAACGCTGGCCTAGGTCCCCTGACCGTCTAGCCTTCGATACCCTCTGCTCCCCGACGCAGCCATTCACGCCCCCCGCTGTACCACAGACCCAAGCCACAGGGGCGCCTGCTCCCGGAAAGCTTTCACCATCTGCCCCTGCCTGCCCCCTCCAGCTGGGGCACCTGCCACCCTGCCACAATGGGTTCACGACCACAGGAGGGCGACGTGGCAGATGTGTAAAGGGTCAAATTTTACCCCGAGATGATGAAGTTGCTTGGCCTTGAAATTACTACCCAATGATAAGAAACACAGAAAGCGCTCAACTGTGCTCACACAGAAGACACCCTTGCTATTCTGGAAAAAAAAAAAAGGGTATTGTGTGGCTCCTCCAGGCGGCACGAGGGCCCCCTCCCGGCGGCCGCAGCTGCCAGCCGTCACGGCAGGAAGTAGAGTGATACAGAAAGTGAAGGAGAGCTGGAAACCAAAGTCACAAAGTCCACAAGTCTTCATTCTTCAAATTCAGGCCCAGAGGTTCCCACAGCACTTCTGCTGGGACTAGGATCTCTGGAGAGCACCGGTGTAGGAGAGCTGTCTTCTCCTCTGGAAACCAGCTTAGATGCTTTCAGACCCAACATGTTAACTGCCCCCGAAACACCGATAAATGCCCTTATGTCCAAGGCAACCCAAACTCAAAGTATATGGAAGTTAAAAACTCCAACCAAAATGCAGGGCATGTAACGACATGTCCGATTCAAGAAACTGAAAACACAGAGTGCTCCTGTGTTTTGACCACCAGTGGTTGAAAACCTTATCTGAAATCTTCACAGGAAATTATATAGTGAGGATCTGCTGTAGCTGCTGATTCACGTGACCTTCACGCCATCAAAAAGCAAGGCCCAGAAGTCCAAGTCAAGCCCTGAATATTGTATGTGTACACACAACCAAACGTTAGAAGATCTGTTGAGCTCTTGAAAACAAAAAGGACTTTTAGAAATGCCAACCTCCAGAGCCCAGGACACTCAAGGTGCCCTTCGACTGTATTTTACCAGCTTCTAGAAGAACTTTCTCAGCTGTTCACTTTCTGAGCCGAGAGATTAATGAAATCACAGCCACAAAACAGGATGGGCCCACAACCAAGAAACAGCAAGCGGCTTGCACTGAATTCAACAGAAACTCACAAAGAGGACAGATCTTCTCCAGCCACTCTTGGTACCAAACTACAAAACTCTCCAACCTTGAGTCCATCATCATAGAAGAGAAGCAAAAGTTGAAGAAAACTGGATGTCGGCCGTGGCGCCCACCCACCTCTTCACTCTGAGACCAGGCTCAAAGGCTATGCTCCCGGGTCGGGGAAAGGGGCTGTCCCTGAACTGCTTCACCAAGGAAAAACAAGGACTCCAGCCGCAGAGGAGGGCACTGTGACTCAGCGCTTCCATGAAACCACCCAGATCCTCACAGTCAACTCTGAGAGAAGAAACGCCTGCACTTCTTTAAGGGATTAGAAAATCGACAAAATAGGACAGAAAACCAGGTACGTCCAAAGTGGACAAAATGATGTCCCGGCCTTTGGGCCAAGAGACCCCCAAAGCTCATCCCTGCGAAGAAAAAAGTCACTGCACAACCAGAAGTTCAGGGACACCAAACCCATCAAGCGCGCAAATTCTATTGCAACTGGAGCCAGGAAGGGACGTTTACCTAAGCCGGGGCTCCTTCCAGATCTCCTGGCCAGAGTCAAACAGGGGAGTGGCATCAGACCCGACCCGCAAGAAGGCTACCGGTGATTCCCGCACAGCCACGCTACAGCCCAGAATCCAGACCGGGAAAGGGCCACGTCAGCACGTTGTCAGGAAGAAGGCGCTTCGAGCCAGAATTCCCCTGCAGGTCCTGTCTGGCGCACCACAAGCCACTTCGTCTTGGCAGCCTGGGATGAGGACTGGCTAGCCGGGCAACACTGGCTCTGCTCAGGTGAACTGATTCTAAACCCAGCAACTGCACTTGATTCAGCAGAGATGGCACCGAGGAGCCTGAGCACCTGGGTTAAACACACTGGCTGGGGAGGAGGGCCCAGCCCAGGCCAAAGCCAGAGGGTCCTGAAGGCGGCGCCCTCAAAAGGGCACTGCAGTGCTCAGCCACTTGTCTGTTTTCTCCTCCGTTGTGTTCATTGTAGAATATTTCAGAGGAGACACAACTGTGTTTTGCTGAAATTTCGTATTTGAACATTTTTCAAGTCGGGAAGGGACGCTATTATGAAGATAAAATTTAAGCTGTCTGCTTAAAATTTTAAGACCTCAGCTGACCCTGCCCCTCCCTCAATAACCCACTGATTCTCAAACAAGCAGGGGCAAGCTCCAGTTTAGGGGAAACTACGTTAATCTACACAAATTTTTCTGACTCCACGGCTAAATCGGGATTTCTCATGACACATCCTGTAGCTCCTATACTTAGAATCCAAAGGCTTCTCTCCATGTCCACTGCTACCATCCTATACCAAGCCACCATTATCTCTCACACGTCACAATAAATACCCAGCCAGCTCCTACCCCTGGCCTCCTGGCCAATTCTCCATGGAAGTCAGAGTGATTGCAATTCTTTAAAAACAAGTCAGATCACACCACTCCTCTGCTCAAAACCTTCCAGGCGCCTACCACCACCCGATCTAAGCCACTATGTCCCATCTCCGTGACCCAACTCCGCCCCCAAGTGGTTACGATGCCCCAGGTTTTGGTGTCTGCTTTCCAGATCTCCTGGCCAGAGTCAAACAGGGGAGTGGCATCAGACCCGACCCGCAAGAAGGCTACCGGTGATTCCCGCACAGCCACGCTACAGCCCAGAATCCAGACCGGGAAAGGGCCACGTCAGCACGTTGTCAGGAAGAAGGCGCTTCGAGCCAGAATTCCCCTGCAGGTCCTGTCTGGCGCACCACAAGCCACTTCGTCTTGGCAGCCTGGGATGAGGACTGGCTAGCCGGGCAACACTGGCTCTGCTCAGGTGAACTGATTCTAAACCCAGCAACTGCACTTGATTCAGCAGAGATGGCACCGAGGAGCCTGAGCACCTGGGTTAAACACACTGGCTGGGGAGGAGGGCCCAGCCCAGGCCAAAGCCAGAGGGTCCTGAAGGCGGCGCCCTCAAAAGGGCACTGCAGTGCTCAGCCACTTGTCTGTTTTCTCCTCCGTTGTGTTCATTGTAGAATATTTCAGAGGAGACACAACTGTGTTTTGCTGAAATTTCGTATTTGAACATTTTTCAAGTCGGGAAGGGACGCTATTATGAAGATAAAATTTAAGCTGTCTGCTTAAAATTTTAAGACCTCAGCTGACCCTGCCCCTCCCTCAATAACCCACTGATTCTCAAACAAGCAGGGGCAAGCTCCAGTTTAGGGGAAACTACGTTAATCTACACAAATTTTTCTGACTCCACGGCTAAAATCGGGATTTCTCATGACACATCCTGTAGCTCCTATACTTAGAATCCAAAGGCTTCTCTCCATGTCCACTGCTACCATCCTATACCAAGCCACCATTATCTCTCACACGTCACAATAAATACCCAGCCAGCTCCTACCCCTGGCCTCCTGGCCAATTCTCCATGGAAGTCAGAGTGATTGCAATTCTTTAAAAACAAGTCAGATCACACCACTCCTCTGCTCAAAACCTTCCAGGCGCCTACCACCACCCGATCTAAGCCACTATGTCCCATCTCCGTGACCCAACTCCGCCCCCAAGTGGTTACGATGCCCCAGGTTTTGGTGTCTGGAACATTTCAGGCACACTTCTGCCTCCGGGCCTTTGCACTTGCTGTCTGCTTTGCCTGGACCATTATTCTCTCCCGACAGGCACACAACTCACAGCCTTCAAGTATTTGCCCAAATATGGCCTTTTCTAAACGTGCATACCTCCTCTGGCCCAAGCAGTGCTATTTCTTCCATGGAATTTACTAGGCTGATACTCTGTCATCCTATGAAAATGCCAACTACTTGAAGGCAGTAACTTCTGGCTGCTTTACGCAGCTGACCCTGCTCGTCCCTCAGTAACCCACGAATCCAAGCCAGTGCAAGCTGCAGCCTGAGGAAAACTAGGATTATCCATGGAACTTGCCTTTGATTTACTGCTCTGTCTCCCATACCTAAAACACCCAAACATTGATGAATGAATGAATAAATAGGCCACATATTTGAATGTGAAATAGTTTCTGAACTGGGAGGTACCAGCTCAGAGAAGAATAGTAAAGATGAAGAGTAAGTACACTATAAATAATTATGAGTACACATAGAATGAAGCTGCAATGAACGATGATATCAACAGCCAACTGAATTCTCTGTATCAGTGAATCTCCCTTTCAGAGAAAATATGGCCTTAGAGTCCAATAATCCCAGGTGCGTCTTTGGTACAAACAAAGCAAAAACAACTTGCCTAAGTTTGTCCAAAGTGACTTCACACTTACACAAAGGGTGGGAATGCTCAATATGTTTAAATAATTACAATGCTTTAGAAGCAACATTGCAGAAGATAAAAATATACAAAAATAAAATTGTATAAAGTTCATTAAAAGAGTGGCTTAAATAAATCCTCTATCAACACTACACAGAGCCAGGGAATGGACCTAGACAATGGAGCTCAGAGCTGATTACGTAATTACATGAAAACTGGTCCTCAGGGACCAGGTTTTACTGCAGTAAAAACTGTTTGGTTAAAATCAGTAACCTGTCCTCCAGAGGCCGCTCAGTGCGCAGGCGTGAAACGTGCCTGACGGAAGATCCCTGCACGTGATGTGGTTCTGGTTCTATCTGCCCCTTTTCATCTTGGCTGCCTTCTCCTTTCTTTTTTTCACGTGTTTAGAATTTTGTTTTTTCTTTTCTCTCTCTGGGCTTCCTTGACCATCTTTTTTCTTTCCTGTAAAACAAAAATCGAAAGTATGAGGATTTCCTGGTGGTCCATCGGCTAACGATCTGCTGTGCAAGGCCCGGGGCGGGGGGACCCTCCTGGTTGGGGTCGAAAGTCCCTCATGCGCCCAGCCAGACGGCGGCCCAGGGGATGTGTGTCACCATTAAGACCCAACACTGCCAAATCAACTAGTGGTTTTTTAAAGAAAAAAGTTTGGAAAAAACCAAAAGCAAAAAATCTAAAAATTTTATTCATTCTGAGTAGGCACATTATTACAACAAAATTATTAAATATATGTAAAAAGATAAAAAGTGAGTGTCACAGAAAAAAACTGAAAATGTTTACGGCCTGGTGGTGGAACTGGGGGTGAAAACTGTCTTTACAATTTATTTCAGACATTTCAAGACCATCAACACAGATGCCCACGGGGACATTATTAAATGTGTGCGACTACTTTTCTTTACGTGCTTCATATTCTAACAGAAATAGAAGTTGGAATGAGAGGCAAAACACATATTTCCAAGAGACAAGAACGTGTACTAGGGAGCTGGGGATGTCTCTTGGAAGTCTGGGAACCCACTCTCTCCAGGGTTGAAAGGATTAGGCTAAGAATAGAGTGACAGTGACTCAGCCGTCACGGGTCACTGCAGCAGTAGCGTCTCTCATGTCTACAGGCAGCGGTGGAAGAACATCTGAGACTCTGAAACTGGGGAGCTGGGCTGTAAAAAGGCCCCTGGAGTGGAGTGGTTTTCGGCATTTCACCACAGGGGCCACTCCAGCATCCCTGGTGCCAGTGCGTGGCAGCCGCCTCTGATCGATGCGCCGAAGCTATGTGTCCTCTCCCAGGGCAGTGCCCAAGGCTCCGAGAAGAAGCCCAGTCTCTAGATTGTGCCACCACCAAAGCAAAGTGCAAACTCCAGGAGCTAGAAACTGATGCTTCAGCTACTCTGATCCAGACACCTGAGCACACAGTCTCAGGGACTGTGTGGTTGTGCTGACAAACGTGGCTCTCAGCTTACCTTTCTATCAACTTCAAGGTCGGCAGGGGGCTTCCTGGAGCCGGCAGGATCCCCCTGCTCCCCAGAGTCTGTGTCAGAGCACTCCACGCTCCCTGCATCTTCTGAATCAGAAGCAGTATCTTCCTGAACCTGGTTTTCCAGGAGTGCAGGGACCTTGAAAACATCACAGGACCATGTTATCCTCAACAAGCCAATTACCTACTGGCATTCAATGAGTTAATGACAGAATTCAGAT
Source organism: Madoqua kirkii (assembly GCA_006408675.1). NCBI lineage: Eukaryota > Metazoa > Chordata > Mammalia > Artiodactyla > Bovidae > Madoqua > Madoqua kirkii. Next base: position 49,911 of record SJYC01012749.1, on the reverse strand, counting down.
TTCAGCCTCACAGACTTTGAAAATGACATCCCGTGCTGAAACATCAAAACAACAGGATCCACGCTTGGCAGGAAGCCTGAAGCAGCCACTCCAGGATGGCTGAGGACGCTCCCAACGCGGGGAGCCACCCAGATCAAGAGCAGGACTGACCTAGCCCCTGCAGCACATCCCACGGGCTGAGCTGGGATTTGGAACACAGACAGGAGAGAAAAGTGAACATATCTGGATAACTTCACAGCTGTTGGCCTGCAGATTAAATTTCAAGTGGAACATTTGTTAATCCAAGAGGGAAGATAATCTTTAAACAAAAAATATGTTCACTTTCTTCCCTGAAGGTTAGCAGTTTTTAAAGCAGCAGGAAGCATTTTTTAAAGCACAAGGCTTTCTTTTCATAAGAAAAAACCCAAAACAAAACAGATCTTTACATGGTGATGGTACAAAAAGGTTTCCTGGCCAGTGGTAACAGAATCTTCCTGCTCTGGAATTCAAAGCGCAACTATCCTTGTCACACCTGCCACAAAAAACCCAGAAACGCAGAATCCAAGAATTCTCCTAGTCCAATTCTTCCCACAAACAAGACAGTCAACTTTCAAAATGTAAACCACAAACCTTCATATTAAGAACATCCATTAAAAACATCAGAAGAAGAACCATCTTTATTACTGCTTAAATTAGAATTAATCGCTGCTGTTTGAAAATGTTAAGACACAACAAAGCTGCTGTAAGAAAAGTCACTACCAGAATTGCAGCGTGAGATGGCAGGACTTGTGAGCCCGGCCCTCAGCAGACTGTGCACTAAGGTGAGACCAGACCCCGCTGCTGTTTTAAGCTGCTTACAGAAGCATCTAGAGGCACGTGGCTACTGGTAACAGCTTCAGCAGCAAAGGCAGGATACACAAAGGATCGACGCCTCAGCTACAGCAACAGACCGACTCGGGGAAGAGTAAACGACAAACTGCACGTGCCCACAGCTCAGCCTCGCGGGCGGAAGGAGCGGACTCGATGCCCACGGACCGGGAAAGCGTCTGTGCCAGTAGCAGCGCACGGCCGCTATTTCAACGCTAATAGTCCCTGACACACAATCTTATATCCTTGTGAGTTTTCATGTAAATGAATACTTGTTCTTCATACCTTTTGAATACCCGACAGATCTTTCTTCAGTCCCGTGACAGTTTGGTATAGAATCTTAAAACCAAAGAGAGAAAAAAAAAAGAATCAGCATAAAACTGAACACTGAAATATGCTACGATATTAAGAAAGGATGCTGTTGCCGGCTAAATGACACCTCGTGTGAGCATAAAAAGGTGTCCAAACCGTGTCTCACGGGACACAGCGTCTAGGGTGGGTGTGGTTCTCCTCCGTAACCAGAGCAAGTCTGCACACCCTGCCGGGGCCTCCGCTCACCTGCAGCCTGAGGGTCTTTATGGACACACAGCTGTAACCAGTCCTAGCTCTGAAGCTCAGCTGAGTGTAATGTTCTCTATTCCCCCAAATAACTCCATTCCTTTCTCACTGTCATGAAAAGCCGTATGTGTTCAATAGTATAAGCATTTTTAATGTCATCAAACATTTGGGGGAAATTTTTCCTCTCATTATATAATGACCCATATACTGGCCTCAATTTTGTTTCTTAGCCCGAAAAGCCTTTAATATTTACCCTCTGGTCCTGTAGCAGAAACAAATTTTCCAGGCCTTGAGCCTGTTGCTGGATCTAGCACGGTAACCGTTTAGAGCCTGGACTTCCATATATGTCTTCCTTTCCTGCGATTACAGCCTGTTGGCCTCATTCGTTTCCTTTCGTAAAAACCAGTGGATTGATGTCCTCCACAAACAACATACACAGAGGGCGTGCTATGCGAAGGGAGTGAGCCGTCGGTTCAAAGGCAACACTCGAGACCACGGCTTCGCTGGTGAACTCGCTGAAGACAAACCAAGCTACTCACGCTGTCCTGCTGGGCGCCCAGGGCCACGTCCTCTTCCTTCAGCTTCACCATTATGTCCACATCCCTCTCATAGTGTCTCACTTCCTTCAAGGTTCTAGGAATGTAAGCTCGCTTAAACACCTGCCAGATGCAGAAAACAGTGAAACAGAGACTGAGTCACGGCTCCTCATGCGCACCGAGCCTGCTCGCGCCCTCACAGAGCAGGTCATCACCACTGCCACACACCCGGTGCTCACACGCACCGAGCCTGCTCGCGCCCTCAGTCACACGCACCGAGCCTGCTCGCGCCCTCAGTCACAGAGCAGGTCATCACCAGCGCCACACACCCGGTGCGCAGTCTCAGCCAGGCTGTCTGCACACTTGGTGCGGCCCATGCTGTGTGCTGGGCCACAGGAGTTTGTGACTAACGATGAAACATGGAATGATAAATGGCTGCCCTCGGAATAACACTTCTTTCCCTTCTGTATTCCAGAAAGTGGCATTTCAGAGTGGGAGAGAAAGGGGCTGCTGTGAGCAAGCGCTGCCTGGCTACGAACGGCAGAGGAAGAGGGCTTCTGTGGGAACATCGTCTTCCCTGTGCTACAGCTGGGAAGTATGGGGTGCCCTACACTCACCCATCACACCAAGAGCTTGAGAATTATTTTTTTTAAAAAGCCTCTGATGGATCACTTTCACAAAAAACATACTGACTCCCAACATCTTAAAAAAAGTCTTCCTTTTTACCAAACATAAATATATAAAATCTACAACGTTATGGGAATCAACATTTAGATCACTTAAAAATTCACATTAACAACAGAAACACACTTGCAGACTTATGGTCTGAGAACAAACTTATGGTTGCTGGGGGGAAGGATGGGGGGAAGGATGGGGGAAGGGATAATTAGGGAGTTTGGGATGGACACACACGCACTGCTGTATTTAAAATGGGGTCACCAACAAGGACCTCCTGTGTAGCACAGGATCTCTACTCAACGTGGCAGCCTGGATGGGAGGGGAGTTTGGGGGAGAACGGATACGTGTATATGCGTGGCTGAGTCCCTTCGTGTATATGCATGGCTGAGTCCCTTCGCGGCTCACCTGAAACTATCACAGCACTGTTTGTTAATCGACCACGCCCTAATACAAAATCAGAAGTTTTTAAAAAATTCACATTAGCAAACTAAAATTAGCTTTTCCTTATGGAATCACACCTCCAGTGGGTTCTGTAAAAATATCCTCCATGCAGGACAAGGGGCAAACAGGCCAGGAATGGAAGGATACAATGGGACGTAAGCTACAAAGCTTGGGTCAATTTAATCATGTGACATGTTACATCTCAAGGAAATACCACCATCATTCAAAATACTACATACCTAATAAAATCAAGATCATGCCCCAGCAATATATGAAAAAAAAAAGACCTCAAGATACAAGTGTTTCCAAGGCTGTAACAGATAATCAATCTTACCTCTTCATCCACATGATCTTGGCTGGACCTTTCTTCCTTGGTCCTTTGAGATGCTATTTCCATGGCCTTGGAAAGAAAACAAAAATCACCTTCCTTCATATTCATATTCAACCCACAGAACATCCATCCATTACCCAGAAAGCTGGCTTTACCATTGGCTTTTTACTACAGTTTGATCTCTCATCTGTGAAATCAGAGGGAGAAGGTCTCTGGAAGCCGTCATGATGAACAAAAATGATGCTGAACCCCGAGTCCTCAGAAGTGACACAGAAATGCCACCTTACTGCTGCTTCCTGTTCCTCCCAGTCTCGGCCCCGCCTCACCTTTGAGAGATACGCATCCATGTTCTCAGATGTAATTGATGGATCTGTGACAAATTCAAAGAGCTCCCGCACAGTCATCACGGCAACGCCACGCTTCAGAAAGAAATCTGCCAGAGAAGATGCTTGTGAGGGCTCTGCGAGGGAAAAGGTTGCTGTTCCGACCTCTTCACAGACAAACAGGTAAAATTCACCATCACTGAGCCAAGGGTGTCAGTATCACTGAGTCAAACGATTCAGTGCCACGGTTCTCTATCAACAGCTTAGCAGAGCAGAGAGCTGCAAGTGCAGACAAGCTGGGGAGAAGCCCAGTCTCCGCTCACCATTGACGTTGGCGCAGTCCTTTCTCAAGAACTCCAAGGCATGCGGGTGGTCGTGCTCCACGGACTGAGAAACATCGATGACGTACACACCTCCGCTGTGGTACCTGCGTGGGCCAGGGCACAGGGGCTGAGCCACGCTGCCACCACACTGCCCCAGGGCCAGGCACAGGGGCCTAGGGCACACCCCTGCTTACCTGTGTCTTGTTTAAAACTTTCTATTTTAAGAGCAACAGAAGACACTAATAACGTGACCAGAGTAGCTAAGGACAAGAGCCACTGTGACTAACAGGAGATGAAACTGAAAAGTCCTTTTAACCCCACCCATGATCAGGGCGCTCAGTCCTCTGCCGCTTTAACCCCACCCGTGATCAGGGCGCTCAGTCCTGTGCCTGAGGCCACCAAACGCGTCCCACCCTGTGGCCCTGTGGAAGCCAACTTGAAAATGGAGAATTTAGATGACTTCTTGGATTGGGATTTAGTTCATTTTCCTAAAGGATCCGACAAGACTTGTGGAGGGTCACGTGGGTCACCCACTCACAGCATGTTGAATTCACTGAGGTCTGCATGCACCAGCCTGGCATCCTGGTACATTCTCCTCATGTGCTCGATCACTTGCATGTACAACTCCCGAGCCTTGGACTCTGATAACTGGACGTTTTCAAGAGTGGTGCTGGCCTTGAACAAAAATAATGTCAACAACTCAGATACGCAGACTCAAGTTTTTCTTGCCTCCTGCTACACTCTTACACACTCTTCTCTTCTATGGTTCATCACTGACCAGTTTAGTTCTCTCTAGAGATACGGTTCTAAAGAGCTGTCCAGGTGCTTTGCCAGCATAAGACATTCCTGAAAAACAAGGTGAGCTCTGTTGCTCTGAAGCATTTTGAGACTTAAAAAGGTTAAACAAATTAAAAACCCTATGTGCCAATAGAGTGGGAAAGACTTATTAAAAAATATTCTAAGACAAAACGAACTATTTAAATGGGAAATATTCATATATTGGATGATTCATAGCACTTAAAAATACAGTGCTGGGCATGTAATTAATTACTAGCTCTCCCAGGAACTCACATGTCGTCTTTGCCAATGAAACCCATGACAAGAACGTGACTTCGCAGCAGGATGGGTTCTGGGCACGGAATTTCTGCTGTGTTTAACCTGTGATATGAAAGCAGGACAAATGCGGAGCTGAAACAAACGCTCTAAAGCATCTGCTCTGAAACAACTGGCAGTGGCCGTCCTTGCAGTGTACGGGACGGACGGGCTAGGAGCAAACGGCACCCCAGCCTCGAGCTATCGCTTCATTTCATAACCTCTGAGATGCCGAGGACTGTCAGCGACACTGTTACACATCGCCAAGAATGGCAAAGCACTGGCAACTGAACTAGGTCCCACAGCCTCGAACACCCAGTTCAAAGCCAGAGGTGTTAAAACTATGAAGACACAGGCCCCTTAGAACTGATGAAACACAGAAGGTATGTTTGCGATTCTCTTTTGAGTTGATCAGTGTGAACAATGATTAATAAAAATAGTGGACTCATGGCCAGTCGCTAATTGAGCATAAGATTTCAAAATGACTTTCAAGCAAGCAGACTGGGCTGTTTTTCAGTTGTTAAGTCACGTCTGACTCTTTGGGACATCATGGATTGCAGCATGTCAGGCTTCCTTGTCCTTCACTATCCCCGGATTTTACTTAATAGTACAAAAATACCCAGTGTGTGACACCTAGATATAGCAAATAAAATGTTAAAAAATATTTCAAAGAGAAAGACGAACTTCATGATTTAAAGTATATTTAAAACTTCAAATGAGGAAGCCTAAAGATGCCTTTACTTGATACAAAGATGCCAAGGCAAAGAATATACAAATGTGTCCAGAGTTGGACTGAAGAAGAGGAAACTACGATCAAGAGTTTGGGGCCTAACGAAACTGCCTCACAGGCCAACACTTGCACAAAATGACACGTCATCCTCCCAACCTGCTCTTGTCACCGGCCTGCTTCAAACCCTGCAGGCTCTTTATCATCCTCATGGTAAACTCGAAACCTCACGTGGCTCCCAAGTCCTTTCACGTGACCCAGCCTTGCCTAGTAAACATGAGTCATGGCAGAATTCTTCCGCGATGGGTTTGTACGACAGGGAGAGAAGGTGGTTCCTATTTGTCCAGAAACATTTCCTCTGTTTACCTCTGCACATCTAAGAGACTGGACATGCCCTGAGAGTCCCTGGCCTTGGCAGAATCACAGCAGGTCTGCTGGGAGCGAAGCGCCGGGCCTGACAGGCAGACACGGAATACACAGACACCCCCCACCCAGGCACCTGATGCATGCGTGTGTGCGCACACACACCCCTACCCCAGACAGTCACCTGATTAAGTTCCTCATTTCCTTCTCTGCCCACGTTTTCACCATTTTTCTGGGGTTGCCTTTACAGTAGCCATGGCGAAACCTTGAATGAGAAAAATGCTTGTTATTTCAATGATTCCATTATTCCAATTTTTACTTTTTAGGATATAGAAATTAAGCCACTTGGGGAAAAAGAAAATCTGAGCTTACCTGAATTCCCCACTGACATACTTATCCCGGTCTTTGAACACCAGAATGGAGGTTTTGTAAATTTTGATCGCTCTGCTCTCTCCATTTGCTGTGCGAGCATGATATACATTAGCCTATTTTAAGTCAAAAACAAAAGACATTTAAGTCTGGCTTAAATAAATATAAGTAACATTTTGCTTTTGCAATCTATTTGACTATCCTTGAAAGTTAAAAAGTCCAGTAAACTGAAATAATATGCGTAAGGAATACCATCCTCTTTTAAATATGTGAATTAAAATATACAACATAATACTAAAAGGTACAGGAACTATGCCTCCTACTTACATATATAATAAAGAACAATTTAAATACATGCTAGATAGACAAAGAAAACAAACTTATGGTTACCAGAGGGGAAAGGTGAGGGGAAGGATTAATTAGGAGGCTGGGATTAACAGATACACGCTATTATATATAAAAAGGATAACCAACAAGGACCCACTAGGTATATATATGTCTGAATCACTGAGATGTACACCTGAAACTAACACAACATGCCAGATCAACTATACTTCAATAAAAATAATTCAAAAACAAGTCTTCAAATTAAATCACTACCTACATATATACACACACAAGTAGTTTCAAACATTTTTATATTTCAAGTATGTGGAAAATATCTGAAGACGTTCTTATATCTCATGATTTGTAAACTGAGTTTCACTGAGAACTGCTTCTCACAGAATAAACTGCTAACTGCAAAGTAACATGCCTGTCTTTCTCCATCGCCATACTGAGAAAGACGTGTGCTGACTCACAGAGACTAGACCCCCACCCCTGCCCCCATCAAACTGTCTGACTGTCTGACCCGGCGCCGGGCACGCCTGGATGGGCTGACAGCCCGGGGAGGCACACTTCTGCGCACAGTTCCTCTCGGCCATACGACAGCCATTTTTAGGAAATGGCACTGACTCAACTACCCTGATTTGGCAGTTCATTTACTGTTTGCCCGAGTTCACTTTCGGGGGGCTTCTGTGGTGGCTCACATAGTAAAGAATCTGCCTGTAATGCAGGAGACCAGGGTTTGGTTCCTGGGATGGGAAGATGCCCTGGAGAAGGGAAAGGCACCCCACTCCAGTACTCTTGCCTGGAGAATCCCATGGACAGAGGAGCCTGGCGGGCTGCAGTCCAGGGGGTCGCGGAGAGGAGGACACGGCTGAGCGACTTCACTTTCACCTGAGTTTCACTTTGGTACCTGAAGTAAGAAAGCGAACATGGAAACATTCAGGCATCCAAAGACTGGCTCACCTCTTTTCCGGTGCTGATGCAGCCATTGATCTCTGCTATGACTCCCCTCGTCAGCATCTTGAACAGGATCATTCGTGTTCTGGGGTCCAATACCTAAAATGTGAAAAGTAGAACGTTCAGACACAGTGGACCGAGGATCTCTCACAGAAGCATTAGACGCGAACCTGGAGCTAAGCGCACTGTGCGATCTGCTCAGCGAAGAGACAGTCGCGATGGCAGGGTTCCAATCACTCATCCGCAGTGAGTAAAACGTGAGATGAGACCCAAAGGAGCCAGGGAGGCAAGAAACCAGCAGGTTCACCCAGTCGGGGAAATCAAAGGCCAACAGGTCCAAGGGAAGCAGAAACTGACTTCAGACCCATGACAGCTACCAGAAATACAAAAACCAGAGGCAACTTTGTATTTTTCATGAAATCAGGTGAAACTAATCTCTGTTTTATTTAACCCGGTATATCTAAAACACTATTGTTTCAACAAGTGGCAAAGAAAGAAGTTATCAGAGAGAGCCTTATCCTGTTTCTCACACACAGTCTTCAAAGCCTGGTGTGCTGTGCAATCCCAGCACACGACAAGCCGGCCTGGCGGCTGCCCTGGACACAAAGCTCCCAGCGGCCACCAGCACACTGCAGCTCATGAGTCAGATCGGCCACAGCCTGGTTTCTCTACAGCCTGCCAGCCAAAAATGGATTCTACATACTGAAATGTTAAAAAAAATTGGGAATTCTCTGGAAGGCCAGCAGTTAGGACTCTCCACGACAGAGGGCCTGGGTTCAATCTCTAGTCAGGGCACTAAGATCTTTCAAGGGGCATGGTGCAGTCAAAAAAAAAAAAAAAAGAGAGAGAACTGTGACCCACAATGCCAGAAGTGTTTATCATTTAGCTCTGTAAAGAGCTGGCCAACCCCTGCTAGAGGTGGGTAAATCGGGGAAAGGCTTATCTCCTCCAAGGTCAGGGCAGTCAGTCTCCAGTAAAACGCAACCTCAGATTCACTTTAACAAACAGAAGGCAATGAATTTAAAGACTGTTGTGCCTGTTCAGTAACTCAGAAGAGAACCTGAAGATTTGTGTCTGACTGAGTCACTGCTGTACTCCTGGAACTAACATGGAACTGTAGATACAGGGCTTCAGTTCAATACCTGGAATGCTCTGGAATGCCACTGTTCCAAATGTGCCTGCGCTACATGTATGGGACGGGTAGGGAGGCTGGCAGGGGGCAGAAGCAATGGTCTGACCTGTTTCATCACTCTCTTCCCATCAGCTACCTGGGTCAATTCCAATATCCAATCACAACCTTTGACACGTGGTGGGGAAAGTTGGGTTTCCCCCCGCATTCCTGCATAAAGAATAAACAAGTCTAACTTCTAAACCAAGTAAGGGATTCTAATTGAATATTTGAAGGCATTATCTGTCTCTCTCCTTTTCTCTACACTCCTACACACACACACACAAACACACACACACACTTTGTGGCTGATACCTGACTCATCTCCTGGGAAGGCTCACAGAATTTCCGCAGACCTTGTTTAAGACAAAAGAAAAGATTCCTGGTCTCACAGGCAGTTCTGCTTCCCCCAAGAAGATGAAAGCATTGCTGGGGGGCTTCACGGACCATAGAAGTAGGGCATGATTCCAATTTATCTATTTAAAGTGTTTTTAGAAATCAAGCAAAATGTAGATCTCTAAACTCAAAACTATGAGGAGGAGGAGGAATTTTACACAAAAGCAATTCTAGGTGACATTAGCATGAAGCAAGGAGGATCAAAGCAAATTACGATTCAAAGACAGAAGTGCTACTTTAAAGAGTGTGCAACACATTCATTTACACCATACCTGTTCTACAGTCGCTCTGTCCGCCTTATCTTTGATGCGATACCTAAGACAAAACCAAAAAAGTAAAGGTGACATTCAAAATTCGGAGGAGCCAAAACCCAAAGATTCTAAGTGCACATCATCCCATGATTCTCCTAGGCAGGTAGTTCTTTAATAACACATTTCATAACCTCGCTGTAGTTTCACCACTGTGTGAAACTTCACTGCCTTTAACAAGCTGTTCAGTTCCCAGGGCAAAGGGAGCGTATCTGCAGTAAGGAAAAAAACCTTTCGTCCGTATTTCAAAAGGATTAAATAAGAGTGGTGGGTAAAACAAACTATGCTGGAAAAATAGAACAAGTCTGTAAGCACTGTTTCTTAGACCGTTAATGATGTTCTTAGTGCAGAATTAAAGTAATTTATAAGGCTTTCTCTTCAGAGTCCTTTTCTACAAAGAAACAAGCTCTTATCATTTCAACACAGCTACTGCATAGAAACACAGACTCTGATTACTTTGGCTCACATACTATGTGACTCAATTCACAGACTAACCTAAATTAATAAAGATCCAAACCAGCAGTTTCATGAAATAAGATGTGCTGTTTCTCAAAAAGCTGGTATCCCTTACGTGTAAAAATAAACCAGAAGAAAACTGGGGTTTAATTTTAAGTTCAGTTCTAACACTGCTGTTTTTATGATCTTAGTGTTGTTTTCTGTAACATATTGTTAATGCTTTAGAGTTATTAGCAATATGAGGTGAGCCAAATCTTAAACATTTGTTTTTGAGAACAAAAATGTAAATGGAAACTGTTTTCAGTTAAACTATTTAGTTTTAAATCTGCTCTTACATTTTTAAGGCTCTCCCAGTGGCTCAGTTGGTAAAGAATCTGCCTGCAATGCAGGAGACCCAGGTTTAATCTCTGGGTAGGGAAGAGCCCCTGGAAGAGGAAATGGCAACCCACTTCAGTATTCTTGCCCAGAGAATCCCATGGACAGAGGAGCTGGGCATGTCCAGTCCGTGGGATTGCAAAAAATCGGATATGACTGAGCAACTTTCACTTTCCATTTAAAAAAAATACTTCATGGAAGGGACCAATCCTTAATAAGCTCTAAAAAGGGAACATTTTCTTATACTCTAACATTTTAGTTTAAACTGAAATCTACAAGCACTGGTACCCTGAGAGCACTTTCATGAATTGTACACAATTATCGTTTTAGCACAGATTTCTTAAGAAAACATCTAATATTTTCAAGTTACAAAGGCATAGGATATCCTCACTTAAACTTAAGAACTGGCTTAGGTATAAAAAGAAACATCCTTTGTAAAAGAATTATGATAGAGATGCTAGTAATCTGTCTACAATTAGTTCATATCAATCACATTTTATTTACTTTTTGTATATACTTGATATATTACTTACATATCTGCTTCTTTTTGTCGAGACTTTTCGGTGACTTTGTTTATTACAGAATCAGTAACATTTAGCTTATCTACAAAAAAAAATCCACAACATAAACAACATATAAGACAAAGTTTTTATTTAGAAACTTTTTAGGATACTTTTCCCCTTTCCCTTCTCTACCTTCTAAATATTTTATTACACGTAGTAATGTCAGAATTAAAGTAATTTATAAGGCTTTCTCTTCAGAGTCCTTTTCTACAAAGAAACAAGCTCTTATCATTTCAACACAGCTACTGCATAGAAACACAGACTCTGATTACTTTGGCTCACATACTATGTGACTCAATTCACAGACTAACCTAAATTAATAAAAGATCCAAACCAGCAGTTTCATGAAATAAGATGTGCTGTTTCTCAAAAAGCTGGTATCCCTTACGTGTAAAAATAAACCAGAAGAAAACTGGGGTTTAATTTTAAGTTCAGTTCTAACACTGCTGTTTTTATGATCTTAGTGTTGTTTTCTGTAACATATTGTTAATGCTTTAGAGTTATTAGCAATATGAGGTGAGCCAAATCTTAAACATTTGTTTTTGAGAACAAAAATGTAAATGGAAACTGTTTTCAGTTAAACTATTTAGTTTTAAATCTGCTCTTACATTTTTAAGGCTCTCCCAGTGGCTCAGTTGGTAAAGAATCTGCCTGCAATGCAGGAGACCCAGGTTTAATCTCTGGGTAGGGAAGAGCCCCTGGAAGAGGAAATGGCAACCCACTTCAGTATTCTTGCCCAGAGAATCCCATGGACAGAGGAGCTGGGCATGTCCAGTCCGTGGGATTGCAAAAAATCGGATATGACTGAGCAACTTTCACTTTCCATTTAAAAAAAATACTTCATGGAAGGGACCAATCCTTAATAAGCTCTAAAAAGGGAACATTTTCTTATACTCTAACATTTTAGTTTAAACTGAAATCTACAAGCACTGGTACCCTGAGAGCACTTTCATGAATTGTACACAATTATCGTTTTAGCACAGATTTCTTAAGAAAACATCTAATATTTTCAAGTTACAAAGGCATAGGATATCCTCACTTAAACTTAAGAACTGGCTTAGGTATAAAAAGAAACATCCTTTGTAAAAGAATTATGATAGAGATGCTAGTAATCTGTCTACAATTAGTTCATATCAATCACATTTTATTTACTTTTTGTATATACTTGATATATTACTTACATATCTGCTTCTTTTTGTCGAGACTTTTCGGTGACTTTGTTTATTACAGAATCAGTAACATTTAGCTTATCTACAAAAAAAAATCCACAACATAAACAACATATAAGACAAAGTTTTTATTTAGAAACTTTTTAGGATACTTTTCCCCTTTCCCTTCTCTACCTTCTAAATATTTTATTACACGTAGTAATGTATTTTAGTAATGAAAAGTGTTTTGTGTTTTTAAGGGCAAGCACGCACTTACTAACAAAGATGATCACTTTCATCATGACAGGTGTCGTTTCTCAGCCAGAGAAATCTAGATTCAGAAATCCCTAAAAAATATTTTATCTGCTCTTTCAGACATTTAATATTTTGTACAGCCATCATAAATATTATAATTCTAAAAATGTCAGTTTCACTTCCAATTACAGGTCTGTGCTAGGGATGATCAGATGTGAGAGCTGTCATACCAGGCTCCTAACAGCCTTCATCTACGAGAGAAAGAAGACCCTGTGTTTCCCAAGAGGCTTCAAATTCACACTGTGATTCCCTGCATTCGATGGGTCACGAAATGATTAATGCCACACCAAAAGTCAAACAAAATGTGATTATATTCAACACTTGATTATATTCAACACTTGATTATATTCAAGTGTTTTCACCATTCTACTACAAGATAACCCTTCTACAAAATCTAATACAAAACTGGTAACTTGAATGAGCATCTGTACCTTTGTATTTCCATAACAGGAGAGAACACAGCACTAAAAAAGTGAAAGCTAGAGTCTTTTCTTGAAGTCATGTTTTTAATTACTAAATTTTAATTTCCTTTAAGCTTTAGTGTTTCCCCTGTAACACTGAACATATCCATTGATTGATCTAATAAAATTTTATTACACTTTTTGTCTTTGAAGAGTTTTCTCATTACCTAGTGAGAGGAACTGTATCTTAAAAACTCACCTAGATTAATTTTATTCTCAAATTTCTGTAAAACTTTGTCTGCTGGAGTAGACATCTTGGCTGCATTGAAGCTGGGAGTCTGTCTGTTGGCCTGGAAGAAATAAGTTCCAGAGATGAAAGCTCTAGACACACACACACGCCTGAAGTTCATCCCATCTTCCCTTGGTTCATAGTGAATTATTACAGCATCAACACTTAGGGGAGTCCCGAAGGGAAGGGAAGGACCAATCACATTTGCCCAAGAGGTTTTTAAAAACGCACTTGAAATACGCTAGACATTCAGAGACGTCCTCTTTATTAAAAGGACTTTTTGTGGCGCTGGAATTTACTGAAAGATTTGCAGGCTATGGTGCCCTGCAGTCCTAGCTTACACACTTTCATTCTTCATCATTTCCATATTGCTGATAACGATGTGGATTTGTTCCATAATCAGTAAATTTAAAAATTATTTAAATCATCATAAGATTAAGAGCCTGCCTGGGAGAAGACACAGATATGCAGTTTACTGCAAACAGTAACAAAACAGAGAAAAGAGTAGCTTAGCTAGTAAATGAAGAAAAGCAGCTTAAGTTATGTAGAGGTGCTTTGTTTTCACTTATGAACAGACAAGAGACACTTAGGGCCTTAATGGGGACAGAGGTTCAGTTTAGCAAAGTGAACAATTCGGGGGCCGGATCCTGGTGAGAGCGCGCGGTTAGCTGCAGTGAAAACACAGTATGCTTTATATTACGTGACTTTTACCCCAACAGAAAACAACTCAAGAAGACACAAGCAAACGACACAAAGACGTAGAGGACTGTGTATAACAAACCTGAGGGTCAGTCCCGCCGCCTGCAGCGAAACGCCTGGTGAGCTTCCCGACTCCGTCGCCCCAGGCCCAGTCATCCCCATCACCATAATCCCCGGCCTCCTCCTCTTCCGGCTCACTCTCACTCATCTTCCCCTCGGTGTTACTCTGAAGGTCTTCAAATACAACATCATCTTCCTCTTCGATGGTCTTCAAGTCAATGTTTTCACTAGAAATAACAATGTTTTAGCCTGTTTACACATTCTTAATTGGACTTACATATGTATTTATTTAAGAGAGAACAGACGAATCTATACAAATACATCAAAAAGGTTCCGTTAAAACATGTATCGCCCAATAAATTCAAACTTAACACCAAGTTGTCCTGTTTCTGAGTTCTATTTCAGCTGTTGGGTGGTTCTCCAGGTCCGACTAAAGAATCGTATTCATCAGGTTGTTAAATCCGCTCCTGCCTTCATTATTTTCTCTGCTGAATGAATTAGCTCTGATCAGCACAGCAGACCTGAACTCCAGGAAAACCACTCACAAAGCTGCTCTAAGAGCACACGGGGAGGCTTTCTGACAAAACTTGGGGATAAGTCTAAAGCTTTATTTCCAGCCTTACCTTGAACTCAATTATCACTGTACAATGAAAAAAGAGCTTTATAAAGACTTGTGTTACACAAAGAATTTCAAATCACCCTTGCTCCTGAAAGGAAGGATGGTGACGAGAAGCAGCACAAATGGGAGAAGAGGGCTGCGCACAACTAACAGGGAGAAGCGGGGACTGTCAAACCCAGAGAACTGGCCCAGAGTAAGGGGTCACAACAAACAGGGTCTGTTTTTGCCACGTGAAAATTCAGACCAGCATTACTGAATCTTCTTAGTTCTTCAAGAGAAGCCAGAACTCTGCACTTTTGTGGGAAATCTCCCACTTAACTGGTGTGTCCAATTTTAACAAACCACTGTGCACACCAACACGACATGTCTGCAGGCCAGAGTCCCAAGAGGCAGTGCTGCCAGATTTGAGGCATCAGATGGAGAGCAAGTACAGAGATCACGTGAAAAACACAATGACACGCATTTCAACACAGAGAGGAATTTGAGTAAATTCAGATGAGCAGTCCTGACTCAGTAATTAGCCATGGCTTAGAGGGCTCCAAATCTCCTTGGATATGGCTGGGAAGAGAACAAATAATCATCAACCCCCCTGCTGTTTATTAGAATTTCGTAACCATAATCCATCAGCCTGCCAACGACCGCAAGCGGCACGCTAAAGCTACACTGCCACTTGCCACGGCTTCCCCACCTCAGCCGGGCGATCCCTCGCTGTGGGCGGCGGTCCTGTGGAGCAGCACTTCCTGCCCGAACTTTCCAGACGCCATGAGCGCACAACCCCCCCCAGCTGTGACAATGTCTCCCAAGTTCCTGGAGTCGGCAAAACCCACTGGTTTACATCTGCCAGTGTCCAGTGCACACGCATGACCGGTAACTGTTCACCAGTCGCACGGGCTCCGTTTCTCCCTCCCACTTGACTCAGTCCCTAGGGCCTGCCGCACGCTCACCTGAAAACACTGACCTGCAATGCCTTCCTCATTTCTATAACCCTACATACCCTCCCAGGAATTAACTCTGCTCAGGGAAAGCTGCCCAGTTCTTCTCCTCTGTACTACTTACGCAAAACTCATACAAATAATTCGTCCAGTTACTCAACAGGTTGCCCCTGCTAGAATGCAAACTCTGTCCCCCAGGGGAGCATTTACCAGTGTATCAAGATCAGCTGACACGAGACCTGTCACACAGAAAGCGATCAACCTCTATTTACTGAAAAATAAAGCAGTACCATCTAAATCCTTACTATGAATATAAAGTAAAAACCATTTTCCCATAATTCCAAAATGAACACTATGTTTCATTTTGCTTTCAAAGTAGAAGTTATCCCAATTTCTTTTAACTCCCACTTCACATCTATTCTATGGTTAGAAACCTGTCCTTCTACTTCCAGAACATCCCGGTCTAGCGCCCATGATCTATGAACTGAATTTTCTTAGTCCTTTTAAACCATGTCCACTCCTGCCCTCCAAAACCATCTCAACAGCAGAATGATTCCTTTCAGTCACACGCCGGGTGATGTCACTGCCCTGCTGAAAGTGTGGCTTTCGACAGCATCAAGAAGAATATCTCAGATCCTTTCCATTCCTTGCCACGCTCTTAGGCTTTGGCTCCTCACTTCTGCACCAGCCGATCTCTTCAATTACCTCCACTGTGCTCTGGGCACAATGACCTCTAGATCTTCCTTCCACAGCCAGGAGGGACCACATCTGCTGTCCCCTCTCCCCTCTCTGCTTCCAGAGGTTGGCTCCTTCTTGTCCTCCCCATCTGGACTTCACGTTCCCTGACCGTTAAGTCACTGCCTAGTTCTAGCAACTGATTTTAACTGTTTGCATAGTATATGTCATCTGTGTATTAAAAAACAAAAACAAAAAAAAAAAAACCTCCATGTACTTATCTCTCCGCCTCCTTCCCAAGTAGAAGGGGCTTAGTTTGTCTTGTTCATCACCGTCTTCAGCGCCGAGGACAGAACAGGCACACAGTAGGTGCTTAAACATTTCTGGAACGCTAAATGGTAGTTGAAAGCTCAAACACCTGCTTCCCTGTCGCTCTCCCCAACTCTAACCCCTCAGGGATGCTGACAACCCGGGAGCCGCGAACTAACTGCCGTCACCTGCATCGAAAGACCCGGTTGGGATGGAGAAAGCCCCAAACGGCTGTGAAAAGAGGCCCAAGGAAAGATGCTTATGATCGGTCTCCCTCTCAACTGCAAACAAGGGTCAACGCCCCCAGGGGACCGCGGCGGCGGCACACTCTGGCTGCTCACCTGTCCGAGGAGTCCGCGTCGTCAAACTGCCCGGGGACCACCCGACTCATCAGCAACCGCCGGTAGTCCATGGCGGAGCAGCACAGGGACGGTTCCGCCAGCCGGTCCAACGGCCTCTGCGTTAACGCCCGCCTCAGAACCGTTCAGTGGCCGCCGCGCTCTACGCGCGGGCCACGTGCGGACACCACACGCCAAACGCCCGGACCTACGTCCGCCCCGATGGGAAGTCCCGCCCCCGAACGGAAGCTGTGTTCCCGCCGGAAGTCCCGCCTCGCGCGGGGGCTGAGCCCTGGAAATTGACCTTCCGCGGAAGCCGTTGGGTGTGCGGCTGTGGTGCTGTGGTAGGTCGCCGCGGGTCCTGGGCTGGGCTGGCCTTCCTTCCCGGAGCTCTCCGAGTCGGCTGCCGCTTTGTCTCCTCCCGTGGAGGCACGTGTGTCAGCTCGGCCGAGGCTGCTGGCCCTGAGGGCTCACTCCGTGTAAGCCCCTAACTGTGCGAATGGAGACCTGGAGGCGCTCTTCGCCGGGCCCGCGTGCACGTCTGAGGAGACGTCGAAAGGTCCGAGGGCCGGAACTCGGCAGCCGCGGCCGGGCGGACGTCACACAGGGCGTTCCAGCGTGTCCGCATCCCGCGGCCAGGCGTTGAAGAAAAAGGTTGAAAGCGTTCTCCCCGCGGTAGAGCCCAGTACGCAGGGAGGAAGCCCGAAATCCTTATTTCGGATTCTATGGACTCTGGAAGTGAGCACACTTGCGACCTAAAAAGTTTGTTACGATGTTGTGAGGTGGAAGTAAGATGAGTGCTTTTCAGAAGTTAAAACTTTGACTGAAAATTAAACTTGAAGATTTTTGCCAGTAACCCCAGTGACACCTCCTTTCATTCCTGTCCTAAAACAGCTTAGAAGTATCTCTGGAATAAGTTTTTTTGTTATATGTGGCAGAAGTCGGGTGAGGACAGAATGAAAGATGAAAAAAGTAAGCCCAACTTAAAAAAAAAAAAAAAAGGATTGGTAGGTCATGCCATAGGAACAGAGTTGTAAAAGTTATAATTGGAAGTTCTGGGTTCGCAGACAAAATTTTGAAGAAATAAGGGCCTAGTAGTTTTTTGTTCTTGGAGAACAAAAGGATGTTTTAGTCCTTCTTCACCACAGCCCACACAGCATTTATATATTTGGAAGACAGTAGAAAAAGTGAGTATAAAGTTGGATCTTTCACCAATCCCGACTAAGCTGCTTGGCTTACTGGCTTTTTTATACTTTACCAAATGATGACAGATTTGAAAAAATTTAACCTCAATGAATTATTTATTAACTTGATAGTTCAATATAATAACCCAAGAAAATTATTGTTTTGATAGAAATATTATCACTGGGGTGCAGGATTTAGTCAACATATTCTCTAAACACTGGTTGGTTTACTGAAGGGGATATTGAAAAACCTTAAGTGGATTCTTTTGGTTGTGTTGCTCTTCAGTTGCTAAGTCATATGTTTGCAACCCCGTGGACTGTGGCCCACCAGGCTTCTCTGTCCCTGGGATTCTCCAGGCAAGAATACTGGAGTGGGTTGCCATTTCTTTCTCCAGGACTCCTCTTGAGGTCTGTATAATATGTGAGTTCCAACACTAATACCCTTGAAACAATGGTGAAGACTAAAATAACAAACAAATCATGTGCTGAACTGTGAGATAGAAATTTAAAGACATTGTAGGAATTTTAAAACTAAATGAATGGTAAATAGGAAAGTTTTAGGAAGAGAAGCACCTGCCAGAGCAGACTATTGAAGTCGTAAGGCACACAATCTGTTTGCAGGAGAGTAAGCCTGATGTGACTGGAGCAGAAGACTGGGTGGGTACTGTGGTTCCAGGCTACATAAGGCCTAGAAAGTCAAACAAAAGAATTAGATTAAAGGTAATGTGATTGGGCAAGTTTTCTACTCTCATACCCTGACAGACCTGAGGAGGTCATGAGAATGTGGACCAGGATGATGCCACAGTGAGAGAAAGAAAGCATGGGTTATGAAAAACATCTTTAAAGGAGAAAAGGACAGGATCTGGAAACTGAATAGCCCATGGGTGATTAGGTAGAAGGATGTCAAAGACAGCTAGTTTTCAAGCCCAAGTGCCTTAGAGGATAAGCATGGTGTAGGGAAGGGAGGAAAAACTGAAGTGTAATGCTGGGTTTCACGTGGTAATGAGGTAATAGAAAGTATCAAGTAAATAGAAACAGTGTTTTGCAGATGCTAACAGGTCTCTGAATAGTAAGTCTTTTGATTAACACATCTCTGATAATAGTATCATTTGATTAAGTGAGAGATCCTTTTACCTTTTGGGTCCCAATACTTCTTTTTGTACAAATCAGTTTTTACTACCATACAAAGGTAGTAAAGGCAAAGGAGAAATGGAGATATACCCATCCGAATGCAGAGTTCCAAAGAAGAGCAAGGAGAGAGAAGAAAGCCTTCTTAAGTGATCAATGCAAAAAAATAGAGGAAAACAATAGAATAGGAAAGACTAGAGATCTCTTCAAGAAAATTAGAGATACCAAGGGAACATTTCAGGCAAAGATGGGCATGATAAAGAACAGAAATGGTATGGACCTAACAGAACCAGAAAATAGAAGAGGTGGCAAGAATACACAGAACAACTATACAAAAAAGATCTTAATGACCCAGATAACCACCATAGTGTGATACCTAGAGCCAGACATCCTGGAATTTGAAGTCAAGTGGGCTTTGGGAAGCATCATTACAAAGAAAGCTACTGGAGGTGATGGAATTCCAGCTGAGCTGTTTAAAATCATAAAAGATGATGCTGTGAAAATGCTGCAGTGAATATGCCAGCAAATTTGGAAAACTCAGCAGTGGCCACAGAACTGGAAAAGGTCAGTTTTCATTCCATTCCTAAAGAAAGGCAGTGCTAAAGAATGTTAAAACTACTGCACAGTCATACTCATCTCATATGCAAGCAAAGTAATGCTCATAAATTTCCAAGCTGGGTTTCAGTAAACAGAACTTTCAGATGTTCAAGCTGGATTTAGAAAAGGCAGAGGAACCAGAGGTCAGAGTGCCAACATCAGTTGGGTCATAGAAAAAGCAAGAAAATTCAAAAAAGATCTGCTTCATTGACTATGCTAAAACCTTTGTATGGATCACAACAGGCTGTGGAAAAGAGATGGGAATACCAGACCACCTGACCTGCCTCCTGAGAAACCTGTGTGGAGGTCAAAAAACAACAGAACCAGACATGGATCAATGGACTGATTCCAAATTAGGAAAGGAGTATATCAGGGCTGTATATTGTCACCCTGCTTATTTAACTTATATGCAGAGTACATCATGTGAAATGCCAGGGTGGATGAAGGACAAGCTGGAATCAAGATTGCTGGAAGAAGTATCAATAACCTCAAATACACAGATAACACCACCCTTATGGTATAAAGTGAAAAAGAACTAAAGAGCCTCTTGATGAAAGTGAAAGAAGGGAGTAAAAAAGTTGGCTTAAAACTCAACATTCAGAAAACGAAGATCATGGCCTCTGGTCCCATCACTTCATGGCAAACAGATGGGAAAACAGTGGAAACAGTGTCAAACTTTGTTTTCTTGGGCTCCAAAACCACTGCAGATGGTGACTGCTAGCCATGATATTGAAAGACACTTGCTTCTTGGAAGAAAAGCTATGCCAGATCTAAACAGCATATTAAAAAGCAGAGACATTACTTTGCTGAAAAAGGTCTATCTAGTCAAAGCTATGGTTTTTCTATTAGTCATGCATGGGTGTGAGAGTTGGACCATAAAGATGGCTGACCATTGAAGAATTGATGTTTTTGAACTGTGGTGTTGGAGAAGACTCTTGAGAGTCCCTTGACTACAAGGAGATCAAACCAGTCAACCCTAAAGGAAATCAGTCTTAAATATCATTGGAAGGACTGATGCTGAAGCTGAAGCTCCAATACTCTGGCCACCTGATGTGAAGAGCTGACTCACTGGAAAGAACCCTGTTGCTGGGCAAGATTAAAGTGGAAAGGAGAAGGGGATGACAGAGGGTGAGATTTTTGGATGGCATTACTGACTTGCTGGACATGAGTTTGAACAGGCTTTGGGAGATGGTGAAAGACAGAGAAGCCTGGAGTGCTGCAGTCCATAGGGTCGCTAAGAGTTGGACACAGCTGAGTGACTAAACAACAACCATATAAAGTTACTGTGACTTTGTACCATACTCAGACTAGTTTTTATTTTTCCAATAACTTTCACAAATGACAATTTAGATATCCCCCCACACACACACACAAAACCACCCAAACATAGGCCCACCAACTTAAGTATGGGGCCTCCCTGGCTCAGTGGTAAAGAATCCGTCTGCAGTGCAGGAGACACAGGAGATGTGGGTTCAGTCTCTGGGTTGGGAAGATCCCCTGGATGAGGGAATAGCAGTGCAGTCCAGTATTCTTGTCAGGAAAATCCCATGGACAGAGAAGTCTGATGGGCTACAGTCCATGGGGTCACAGTTGGACACCACTGACCGACCAAGGAACAGCAGCAGCAGCTTCAGTATAGCAGTTCTGTCTGGGTGGGGAAGAGGAAGGAATTTAGATAGAAGGGAAGGGATATTTATTTGAAACACTTCTTTGCATGTTGTCTTTATTTGCTTCTGATTTTTAAAAATATTAAATCTGAATAACTTGTCATATTCAGAAACATAAATAGTATTCTAGAATCCTAGCTGCACTGCTTGCCAGCTGTGTCCCAGCAGGTGACTTAATATCTCTTATGTTTCTGTTTCCTTATCTGTAAAAACGGGTAATAACAGTACCTAGTTCATGAGATTGTTGTGAAGTTAAGCATGTGTATGTGTGTTTGCTGTTACTATACACTGTGTTTTTATTCTTTTGAAGCATTTTGAAATTAGAGTACAAGAAAAGAATTTTGAAGATGTCTTAGAATTTGTTACAATGGTATTTGACAAAAATGAACTGTAAGAAGCTTCTTTGTGGTAGTCACTTGATGACTTTTTCCTTCATATAAAAAAGTTTTGTTGCAGCTGCTAGCACAAATAAACTTAATGAAAAGTGTTGAACTTATAATTCTTAAAAGAGTCCAACTATTTCATTAATGTGAATGTAACTGTTAATGAATAAATTTAATGCTAATCTTATTTCCATCTTTCTTTTTCTAATGAGATGTCAGCATTGGAAATTACTCACAGAATGTACTCACTCAGCCAGTTGACGCCAGCATTTCTTCCTTGAGACAATTTGAACCCCTTTGCCAATTTCATCAGACTGCCTCATTTAATAATGAAATAGCATTTCAAGATCTGACAGAAAGCTTGTCTTACACAGAGGAGCCAGAATTACAGCATTATGTATGTGATTATGCAGAAGACACCAATATACAGGAAGGCTCATTTAAAGAAGAAAACCCGATGGGAACTAGCACTTTCACACATACAGATCAATTTGCTCTTGAGTGTGTCAGACAGCCTTCTAGAAGCCCACCTGTAATCTGCTGCAGTGAAGAGACACTGAAATTCATGGAAATGCCACTGGCTAATAGTACTGCTGTGGAATCTGCCCTCGATCCTAGTCAGTCTCAAGACTTCTTGTGTGAGGAAGAAGTACACAGTGATGTTGAACAACCATTTTATAAAGATGATAACCTGCTTGATGTGAGAGCTAATTATGAAATAGAGGAGGTAAGATGTTTAATAATTAGTCCATAGAGTATTAAAGGAAGTGTTTTTAAAAAACAAAAAATGACTGCTTATAGCCTGAGGCTTTTGGAAGTGGTCCTAAATCATCAGCATGAGGGACGTTGCTTTGCTGGGGGAACTGCCGTCTGAGATCTTCCTCAATTTAGAAACAATACTTTGTAATGAAGTAAAATCCATACTTGGAGATTATCTCTACCACATGATAATTTCTTTGAGGGTCAGGGTGCTGTCTTACTCATCCTTTTATGCACCCCAACATCTACATAATGCCTTGAGTATATTAATGCTGAGCTTTTATGGCCTCCGTTGGTGGCTCAGACAGTAAAGAATCTGCAATGCAAGAGACCCAGGTTCAATCCTCAGGTTGGGAAGATTCCCTGGAGCAGGAAATGGCTACCCACTCCAGTATTCTTGCCTGGAGAATCCCATGAACAGAGGAGCCTGGTGGGCCACAGTCTGTGAGGTAGCAAAAGAGCTGGACACAACTGAGGGACTAACACATTCCCTTTCAAGTTTTTATACTTAGTGAATCATATTGATTGGAGCTCAGAAGTTTACAGTAAGGAAAAGGTTGAGAAGAGGAAGAAATGCAGAGATGTTAATTAAATTATTTGACAAGAAAAGCTCATGATTTTTCTATTATGTGGAATTTCTATTGATCAGCAAAAAAATATTTTTCTACCAAAGTGAAAACATGAATTTGTCTTTGAATTGTTAATTCTGGGTATGTAGTATCATTAGAGCACTGAAGATGCCAACAGTATAAAGTCTATATAGTCTCTCAATAAAAAAAAAAATAATTGATGTGGACTAGTAGATAACAATCCAAAGATAGCATAAAGAATACCTTTTCACTGTAGTTTGGTGAGAAAAGTTATGGCTGTTATATTTCATTTACAAGTAAAGTCGGGATTTTTTGTTCATTTTATTTGAAAGCAGCATTTAAAAGACAAGTCTACTTACCTGTCTTGAGTTCTGGAAAATAACATTTTAAAAAGCTGCTGAATTAGGATTTCTTAAGATTGTAACTATTTCCATTGCATCTAGCCCTTCAGTCAGTCAGTAAATACTTTGAAGCATCTGTCGTGTCTGAAGCCCTGTGCTATGTGTTGGTTATAGAATGGTTGACAAAACCAGAAACAAAAAGATGTGGGCTCTGTCCTTATGACAAGAACACTCATAGAGGAGACAGACATTAATCAAATAATCATACTAGTAATTATGAATTTTCAACTATGGTAAGTGCTGCAAATAAAAGTTACATAAAATTGTATATGTTATAAAATTACATATAAGCTGGAAGCTGTGGTAAGCACTATAAATAAAGTAAGATGGGAGTCTTCCTGTCCCTGGTTAGGGAGTTTGGGTAAGATTTCCCTGAAGTGTAGTGGTGACTGAGCTCAGCTCTGCAGGATGAGTGGGGGTAGTTAGGTGGTGGGCGTGGGGGAGCATTCCACACAGAAGTATTGATAGCAACTAGCGTGAAAACCTTGTGGCTGCAGGGAGTATGGTCCCTTCCTTCATGGATCTGAAGGCAGCTTAGTGTTGTTGGGTTGGAGGGACGTTGTAGAGGATGGAAAGGTAGCATGGGTTAGATATCAAGATCAGTATCAGGACCTTACAGGCCTCAGTTAGGATAGTTGTCTTTATCCCAGAACGATGAAGAAGCACTATAATATAAGGGTCCAATATCCCTAAATTCTATTTGGAAAGTTATTCAGCCCATCCGTTTAGAGATCTTTTGCTAGCTTATTCTGTCATCTTCATTTTAGTGTTTCCTACAACTTCCCAGGGCTTCCCTGGTGGTTCAGATGGTAAAGTGTCTGCCTGCAATGCAGGAGACCTGGGTTTGATGCCTGGGTCAGGAAGATCCCCTGGAGAAGGAAATGGCAACCCACTCCAGTGATCTTGCCTGGAAAATTCCATAGACGGAGGAACTTGGTAGGCTACAATCCATAGGGTCTCAAAGAGTTGGACAAAACTGAGTAACTTCACCTTCACTTTCCTACAACTTACTGTTGTTTTTTTTAACCCCCTCCTCCCAAATCTGTATTGTGAGCAGAAAGTCAGACATGAGATACGTTCATCAGATTTTCTGATGTTTACATTGGAAGTCATAGCATTATGAGATAATGGTTTGATGAGGAATCAAAAGGTCTTTATTCAAAAGGGGGCTCACCATATATGATAAACCCACAGCAAACATTATTCTCAATGGTGAAAAATAGAAAGCATTTTCCCTAAAGTCAGGAACAAGACAAAGGTGCCCACTCACCACTACTATTCAGCATAGTTGTGAAAGTTTCAGCCACAGCAATCAGAGAAGAGAAAGAAAGAAAAGGAATTCAGCTTGGAAAAGAAGTAAAACTCTCATTGTTTGCAGATGACATGATCCTCTACGTAGAAAACCCTAAAGACTCCACCAGAAAATTACTAGAGCTAATCAATGGATATAGTAAATTGCAGGTTATAAAATTAACACACAAAAATCCCTTCCATTCCTATATACTAACAGTGAGAAAACAGAGAAATTAAGGAAACAATTCCATCCACCATTGCAATGAAAAGAATAAAATATTTAGGAATAAATCTACCTAAAGAAAAAAAAAGACCTATATATAGAAAACCATAAAACACTGATGAAAGAAATCAAAGATGATACAAGTAGATGGAGAGATATACCATGTTCATGGATTGGAAGAATCAATATAGTGAAATGAGTATACTACCTAAGCAATCTATAGATTCAATGTAATCCCTATCAAGCTACCAACAGTATTTTTCAGAGAACTAGAACAAATAATATCACAATTTGTATGGAAATAGAAAAAACCTAAAATAGCCAAAGCAATCTTGAGAAAGAAGAATGAAACTGGAAGAATCAGCGTGCCTGGCTTCAGACTATACTATAAAGCTACAGTCATCAAGACAGTATGGTAATGGCACAAAGACAGAAATATAGATCAATGGAACAAAATAGAAAGCCCAGAGATAAATCCATGCATCTATGGACACCTTATCTTTGACAAAGGAGGCAAAAATGTACAGTGGAGAAAAAAATCTCTTTAACAAGTGGTGCTGGGAAAACTGGTCAACCACTTGTAAAAGAATGAAACTAGAACACTTTCTAACACCATACACAAACTAAAAATGGATTAAAGATCTAAATGTAAGAGCAGAAACTATAAAACTCCGAGAGGAAAACAGGCAAAACACCCTCTGACATAAATTACAGCAGGATCCTCTGACTCACCTCCCAGAGTAATGGAAATAAAAATAAATGGGATCTAATTAACCTTAAAAGCTTTTGCACAACAAAGGAAACTATAAGCAAGGTGAAAAGACAGCCTTCAGAAAGGGAGAAAATAATAAAGCAACTAGCAGAATTAATCTCAAAGATATACAAGCAAGTCCTGCAGCTCAATTCCAGAAAAATAAATGACCCAATCAAAAAATGGGCCAAAGAACTAAACAGACATTTCTCCAAAGAAGACATACAGATAGCTACAAACACATGAAAAGATGCTCAACATCACTCATTATCAGAGAAATGGAAATCAAAACCACAGTGAAGTACCATCTCATGCCAGTAAGAACGGCTGCTATCAAAAAGTCTACAAACAATAAATGCTGGAGAGGGTGCGGAGAAAAAGGAAACCTCTTACACCGTTGGTGGGAATGCAAACTAGTACAGCCACTATGAAGAACAGTGTGGAGATTTGTTAAAAAACTGGAAATAGAACTGTCATACAACCCAGCAATCCCACTGCTGGGCACACACTCCAAGGAAACCAGAATTGAAAGAGACACGTGTACCCCAATGTTCATTGCAGCATTGTTTACAATAGCCTGGACATGGAAGCAATCTAGAGTCCATCAGCAGATGAGTGGATAAGAAAGCTCTGGTACATATACACAATGGAATATTACTCAGCTATTAAAAAGAATGCATTTGAATCAGTTCTAATGAAGTGGATCAAACTGGAGCCTACTATACAGAGTGGAGTAAGTCAGAAAGAAAAACACCAATACAGTATATTAAGGCATATATATGGAATTTAGAAAGATGGTGATGATGACCCTGTATAC
This sequence comes from Madoqua kirkii, assembly GCA_006408675.1. Lineage (NCBI taxonomy): Eukaryota > Metazoa > Chordata > Mammalia > Artiodactyla > Bovidae > Madoqua > Madoqua kirkii. Next base: position 23,196 of record SJYC01012749.1, on the reverse strand, counting down.
GAGACAGCAAAAGAGACATAGATGTAAAGAACAGTCTTTTGGACTCTGTGGGAGAAGGCAAGGGTGGAATGACTTGAGAGGGTAGCGTTGAAATGTGTATTATTTGTGAAGTGGATCGCTGGTCCAGGTTCAATGCATGAGACAGGGTACTCAGGCCTAGTGCACTGGATGACTCGGGGGGGTGGGATGGGGAGAGAGGTGGGAGGGGGATTCTGAATGGGAAACGTGCGCCTGTGGCTGATTCATGTCGGTGTTTGGCAAAAACCACTACAATATTGTAAAGTAATTAGCCTCCAATTAAATTATTTCTTTTAAAAAGCCTTTAGAGAAGAAAAAAAAAAGAGGGCTCACAAGAGAGGGTTGTCAGCAGCATGGTAGACTGAGATACTCTTTTTCTCTGCTCTTCAGTCTACAATTAGTAAAACATCCACAGTTCAACAGATGTGGCTCTCCCCAACACACCAGGATGCTGGAGAATTCCACACGTCCATACATCTAAAGGAGGGTGGACTGGAGCACACAGAGGAGGCCACACTGGGCAACTGTGGAGGTTGTGCCTGCGATCCTTGTCCCCCCAGGGTGGCAGCTGAGCCCACAGCCTCAAAGAACCCAGCACCAGGAGGAGAGGCAGCATCCACGACCTGGCCACTAGCCAACCGTGGGTGACTGGCAGCAGTGGAAGTGGGGCCTGCGACCATCTCTCCAGCTCCAGAGGCACCCATAACTCCCCCCATCAATCCAGGCCACACTGCAGCACCCGGGAATCTGATGACACCCGACTCTTCCCAGCTCCCCCCTCCCTGCATGCAGTGGAGCCTGTGACTCAGGAGATTTTGGGCCAGGCAGAAGAAGAACCCCAGAGCCCAGGCAGTGACATCAACAGCAGCAAGGCACAGCCACCCTAGAGGTACAGGCAGTGACAACTGGGTGCCTGTCAGAGCCATGAGGCTGGGCAGTGCCAACTGCCAAAGGTAACCAGAGCCAGCACAGGAAAGAGAAACCAAAGACAAGCTGTAGATGCCACCTCCTGGCAAACAAAAGAAAGGCCTCTAATTTCTAACCCATTGAGTCATTAGAATCAAGAAAAATCAAAGCATCTTCACCTAAAGAAGGAGGGTTTTTTGCTACTTCAGATTCAGTGTGCCAAGGAACAACTAAGGCACCAAGGGCTAGCCACAGTAACACTACGGCAAAAAGAAAATGGCAGTTCCCCAGAAACTCGACTTAACATCCATGGAATACTGAGATCTAGCTGACAGTACATTCAAAATAGCTGTCATAAAGAAACTCAAGGAGCTATGAGAAAGCTCAGAAAGGCAATTCAGTGAGCTAAGGAATCAAGTTTATTAATGGAAGGAACATTTTACCAAAATGTTGAAACTCCAAAAAAACCCAAAAAATTCTGGAGCTGAAGGACTCGGTAATTAACAAAATGAAGGGATTAGAAAGCCTTAGAAATAGAACAGATTCTTTGAAAGAGGATTAACAAGCTTAGGGATAGAAATCTAATAGAAGTGATACAGGTAGAAGAGGAAAGAGAATCTTTAAAAGTGAAGAAATTCTGTGAGAGCTGCACAACTCTTTTAGGAAGGACAACGGTAGGGTAATGGGAAATCCCAGAGGGAGAGACGAGAGAGAGAGATAGGAGAAGGGAGCAGAGAGTTTACTTAAATAATAGCTAAGGGACTTCCCTGGTGGTCCAGTGGTTAAGACCTCACTCTTCCAGTGGAGGGGGCATGGGTTTGATCCCTAGGCAGGGTACTAAGATCGCACATGTCACAGTTCAGTCGCTCAGTCATGTCCAACTCTTTGCGACCCCATGAATCGCAGCACGCCAGGCCTCCCTGTCCATCACCAGCTCCCACATGTCACAGTTCAGTTCAGTTGACATGTCACAAGGGATGGCCAAAAACTAAATAGAAATAAGAATTACTAAAACCAAGAACATATCAGGGATGTAAAAAGAGTAAGGTTTTTTTTTAATAGCAAACCTAAGAAAAGAACCGTATATACAAATCTATGAAGGTAAGAAATCATTGCTAGTATATCTTCTCTAAGACATGTGGTATTAAAACTGTCAAAAGTCAATGACAAAGAGGTGTTAAATACAATGTGATACTCTGGACTGGATATTGGAACAGAAAAAGGACTTTAATGGGAAAACTAGTAAAATCTGGAGTTTAGTTAATAGCAGCGCATTTGTACTGTTTTAGCAAATGTGCCATGGTCTATAAGACATTAACATTCAGGGGCCCTGGGTGAGAGGTATAGAGAACTCTTTATGCTTATAACTTTTTCATAAATCTAAAATTATTCCAGAATAAAAGTTTTATTAAAAATAAAAAATTTTAAAAAGGGAGAAAAGGATGCTTATCTATAAAGGAAAACCCCCGTTAGGCTATCAACAGATTTTTCAGCTGTAACTATAGGCCAGGAGGGAATGGAACAAAATTCTCAAAATAGTGAAAGATAAAAACTGTCAGCCAAAAGATACTTTATCCAGATAAGTTATCATTCATTTATGAAGGAGAAATAAAGACTTTCTCAGACAGACAAAAGCTGAAGGAGTTCATTACACTAGACCTGGCTTACAAGAGATGTTGAAATGAGCTCTTAGACCCAAAGTAAAAATGCAGAATACACAAAACTTTGAGTAAGGTGATAAATAAGAGTCAGAAAATTGCAACTGTATGTCAAAATAGATTATCAACACTGTATTATACCATACATGTCAAGGAGAAAAAGAGCAGAAAAAGTATAACTACTTCAAATTGGTAATAAATTTACAACACTAAAGGATAATTTGAGACGCAAAGACAAAAGAGGAAGAGGAAAAGGACAGAGCCTGTATAGGCACATGAAGATCAGATGCTGTCAGCAGAGAAAAGAGACTGTTTTATCTTTAAGATGTTTTATACAAACCTCGTGAGAACCACGAAATAAAGATCGATAGCAAAGATGTGAAACACAAAAAGAGAAACATCATAGAAAACCACCAAACCTGAGCAGCAGACAGAAACACACAAAAAAGAAACAGTGGAGATACAGAGCAATCAGAAATCCAAAGATAAAGCCAAGTACTCATCTGTCAAGAATCCTAAATGAACATGATTTAATTCATCAAAAGGCAGGTTGGCCGGGGCTTCCTGGGTGGTGCACTGGTTGAAAATTCACCTGCCATTGCGGTGGACATGGTTTCGATTCCGGCTCCAGGAAGATTCCACATACCTCAGAGCAACTAACGCATGTACCACAGCTGTGGAGCAGGTGCCTTAGAGGCCATGGACCTCAGTAAGAGAAGCCACTGCAATGAGAAGCACAGCTCAACAGAGAGAAACTAGAGAAAGCTTGCATGGAGCAAATAAGACTCGGCACACTCAAAAATAAAAAGTGTGAGTGAAAGTCGCTCAAGTCGTGTCCAACTCTGTGACCCTATGGACTATACAGGCCATGGAAATCTCTAGGCCAGAATACTGGAGGGGGTAGCCTGTCCATCCTCCAGGGGATCTTCCCAATGCAGGGACTGAACCCAGGTCTCCCACATCACAGGCGGATTCTGTACCTGCTGAGCCACCAGGGAAGCCCAAGAAGACTGGAGTGGGTAGCCTCTCCCTTCTCCAGAGGATCTTCCCCATCCAGGAATCCAACCAGTGTCTCCTGCATTGCAGGCAGATCCTTTACCAACTGAGCTATGAGGGAAGCCCTCAGACCTCATACCTCAACAAAGAGTAGCCCCTGCTCTCCAAAACTAGAGAAATCTTGCATGCAGCAAATAAGACTCAGCACAGTCAAAAATAAATAAATAAATAATAAATCTTAAAAAAAAAAAAAAAGTGGTTGGATGGATCTAAAAGCAAGACCTCCCTGCCCCCGAAAGAGATACATTAAAAACAAGATGCAGCTGTCTACTCCCTCCAGTAAACTCACTTTAGCTTTAAAGATAAATGTACACTCAAAATGAAAGGGTGGAAGATGATGTCCAAAGCAAATGGTAGCTAAAAGAAATTGAGTATGTAGCTATATTCATATCTGACAAAATAGACTCCAAACTCCAAACCAAAAAAGGTAACGAGATAAAGATGGACATATGAAAACAATAAAATTATCATGCTGCTAAGTCACTTCAGTCGTGTCTGACTGTGCAACCCCATAGACGGCAGCTCACCAGGCTCCCCCGTCCTGGGATTCTCCAGGGAAGAACACTGGAGTGGGTTGCCATTTCCTTCTCCAGTGCATGGAAGTGAAAACTGAAAGTGAAGTCGTTCAGTCGTGTCCGACTCTTAGCGACCCCATGGGCTGCAGCCCATGAGGCTCCTCCATCCATGGGATTTTCCAGACAAGAGTACTGGAGTGGGGTGCCATTGCCTTCTCCAAAATTTATCATAGACAGTATAATTAGTGATTGGCCTTAGCAATACCTTTGGGTATATATCCTCAGGCAAGGAAAACAAAAGCAAAAATAAATGGGATCTCATCAAACTAAAAAGTTTTTGCACAGTGAAGGAAACTATCTACAAAATACAAAGACAACCTGCCAACTGGGAAAAGATGTTTGCAAACCACATAACCAATAAGGGGTTAGTATCCAAAATATATACAGAATTCATACAACTCAGTAACAACAAAAAAATCTAAAAAATTAGCAGAGGAGCTGAATAGACACCAAAGAAGACATACAGTTGGCCAACAGGCGCACAAAAAGGTGGTCAACATTGCTAATTGTTAGAGAAATGCAAATCAAAACCACAGTGAGTTTATCACCTCATACTGGTCAGAATGGCGCTCATCAAAAAGTCTACAAACAGTGAATGCTGGAGAGCGTGTGGAGCAAAAGGAATGCTCCTATACTGTTGGTGGGAATGTAAATTGATGTAGCTACTATGGAGAACGCTATGGAGATTCCTCAAAAAATAATACATATGATCCAGCTATTCTACTTCTGGGTATTTATCCCCCAAATAGAAAAACACTGATTTGAAAAAATATATGCACCCCTATGTTCATCATAGCATTATTTACAATAACCAAGATGTGCCAACCACCTAAGTGCTTGCTGCTGCTGCTGCTGCTGCTGCTGCTAAGTCATTTCAGTCCTGCCCCACTCTGTGCAACCCCAGAGATCGAAGCCCACCGGGCTCCCCCGTCCCTGGGATTCTCCAGGCAAGAACACTGGAGTGGGGTGCCATTTCCTTCTCCAATGCATGAAAGTGAAAAGAGAAAGTGAAGTCGTGTCCGACTCTTATGCAACCCCATGGACTGCAGCCCACCAGGTCCTCCATCCATGGGATCTTCCAGGCAAGAATACTGGAGTGAGGTGGGGTGGGGTGCCATTGCCTTCTCTGACCTAAGTGCCTATCAGTGGATAAATGGATAAAGAAGATATTTCATATATTTACAATAGAATACTACTCAGTCATAAAGATGAAATTTTGCTATTTGTGGCAACATGGATGGGTGGATCATGGGGGTATTATGCTAAGTAAAATAAGTTAGATGGGGAAAAACAAATATGATTTCATTCATATATGGGATACAAAAAAACCCAAGCAAATAAAAACCAAAAAATAAATGAACAAAATAAGTGAAATGAGTAAAATGGATCAACTGTATGGTGATAAATGGTAACTAAATGTTTGGTGCTGAGTATGCTGTACTGTAAACAGAAGTGGAAATGTACACATGAGGCTTACATAATGTTAAAAACCAGCAGTACCTCAAAAATAATTTTTTAAAGATGTCTTTGAAGATTTAGGGTAATGAATAACTTTGTTTTAATTCATTTGAAGTCAAAGGAAATATCTTGTATGTACCCAGAAAAATTTGTGTCATAGAAGATGGTGAGAGTATCAACATTTAATTTTTTTTTTGTAAAAGTATAATGCATATACCATACTGCTCTGTGCTAAGTGCAGTGCATAACATTCAGCAGTTAATACTTCAGTATTTTTGTTAATTAGATATTAGTGTTGGACGTACACATCCTCCCTGTTATTTCAGAGCTGAGAAAACCAAATTTAGGGATCCAGGGTTCAAGGACAGCTCTCTTTGACCTCAAAGCTCATGATCCTTCTACTATTTCAGACTTATTTTATTTACTCTAATTTACAGATTGCAGGTTCTTCCAAAGGAGTACAGAATTCTGTGGTATTCCTGAGATGTCAGTCAGGCACCAAAAGGAAGTCCTGGAAAAAGGCAGGTGGAGTCCACAAATGGTCTCAACTTGGCCTCCTACAGGCATTTGTTGGGGCGATGGAGCGTCTCAGGAGGCCTGCGTGATACCTGACTCAGAGCAGAGCTTGGAAAGCTTACAACCTCTGGAACAGGACATGGCTTTAAATGAAGTCGTACGGAAACTAAAATGTACTAACAAAGAAAAGGAAACTCGGATCCAAGACCTAGAGTGTCAGAACACATACTTAGAGAAGAAGGTTGAAGAACTACAGATGAATACGACTAAACAGCACGTGTTTGTGGACATCATCAATAAGCTAAAGGAAAAGGTCGAAGAGTTAATTGAAGAAAAGTACAGACTAAAGCTAGAGAAGAGTGATACAGAGAAGACACTGCAGAGTTTGCATGAGGTTTTAATTACCACCCAAAACCACCTTCAGGAATGCAGAAGTGCAAAGGAAACCTTACAGGCAGAGTTTAAGAAACTCAAGGGCAGTTACGTTAGTCTGCAGGAAAGGTACAGGGCTCAGTGCGTGGAGATGGCCAGCGCCTTGAGCAAGAAAGAAGAAGAGATAGAAAGACTGCAGCAGCTCAAAGGAGAGCTGGAAAAGGCCACCAGTGCCGCTCGGGACTCGCTGCAAAGGGAGAGAGAGACCGGAGAGCAAGAGTTCCTGTCTTTACGGGAGGAGTTTCAGAAACGTGAAAGGAAACACCTGGATGAAAGAGAGAATCTGAAATCTAAACTCGAGAAATTGGTCGCTCAGGTTCAGAAGGTGAAATTCCTATCCAACAGTGAAAAGGCTAAGAATGCAGAACTCCAGCAGCAGATCAACAGAGTAAGAAATGAAAACACAAAACGTCAGCAGCAGGTTGCAAGGAGTGAGGAGCAAAATTGCGTCCCTAAATGTGAGACAGCTCGACTCAAAGAGATCTTAGAGGATGTAATAGAGTCAGATGTGGCCAAGGTATTATCACAAATTCAGAATCTCTAAGGCAAATTTCAGGAGTTTCTAATAGTCTGCTGAGGTGTACTTGGGCGTGGCCCATACCCTAATTTGTTGGCAGAGAGAATTAACCAAAAAGAGAAACAATGGAGAAGGTGCCACAGGTTTGGACGAGTTTCTTTGGGTCTCAGATACTCACATTAAAGAACAGCCATTCCTGGCCTCTTGCGATTATATTGGTAGAGTTGCAAATGAAAGTGGGAATTTTGTGGGTACCTAGGAGCCTGGTGAGCTGCAGTTCGTAGTGTCGCAAAAAGTCGGACTCGACTGAAGTGACTTAGCCCACAGGCAGGCATGCATAAATGACCGATCATCCAAAGCTTCCTCTGAGAAAAGATTTTCTGAGTGGGGATCCCAGCCTTTTCATGCCATGTCTGCCTGTTCAGCAGTAAACTAGATAGTACAGCTGCATATTTGGTTTACAAGGCAAAGCCTACATTATAGCACACAGTAATTTTGTAAAGTTACAAACATTTTTACTGAGATGGCATAGTCCACTAGTTTTAGGTGTACAGCATAAAGATTCAATATTTGTATGTACTGCAAGATGATCACCAACTATATCTACTTAACAATCATTAAGAACAACATGAGAGCCTCATATCAATGTGTTTGGAGAACCTGTATTTTGTATTTGCAGTTCAGATGGCTTTTTTGGCAGACAACTGGAAACCTGTCTTGGTAGTGATAATCCTCACAAACCAGAGCACATCTGCTCTATTCCAGTTTTGTAAGCCTGCCTTAAAATATTTGTAGTGCAACCTTATTAAAATAAGGTTAAAATAACCTTATAATATTTGTAGTGCAACCTCTATTAGAAGGCTAATCTGAGTTAGAAAAATGTATACGTTTATCTTTATATTTGTCATAATAACTTAAACTGAGCTGATTTGTTGCTCAAAGATGTTCCTAGAAGACTTTCTTTTGTGAATCTCTAATCAGTATTAAGTATTGTTTGCAAGACAAGGATCCTATTATTTTTAATCGCTCTTAGAAAAATACTGTTCTCATGGGCTGAAAATTCTCTGTCATCTTTTCTCCAGAAAGAAGGAAGGATTATCTAAGCCAGTGTGGCTCTCAAACTTTAGCATTCATCAGCCTCAGCTATGAAAATGCAGATTGCAGGGACCACCCCAGAGTCTCTGATTCAGCAGGTGTGAGGTGGGGCCTGGGGATTTGCATCTCCAGGAAGATCTTGGAGTCTCACTGATGCTCCCGGCCCCAGGGTCACGCTTTGAAAACTACTAACCTAAGCAGGTCGGGAAGATCCCCTGGAGAAGGGCACGGCGACCCACTCCACTCTTCTTGCCTGAAGAATCCCTCGGACAGAGGAGCCTGGAGAGCGACAGCCCATGGGGCTGAGCGACTGACACTTTCATTTTCACTTTCAGCCTGAGCAAAGATGACCTTCCGTTTGGCTGTTAAGCAAACCAAGACAAATTTTGAATCAGTAAACACTGAGTAAATCAGTATCACTGTGCAGCAGTTTATCCACTGTACAATGTGTTTTCTTGAGCTTTCTTTTTTTTAAGGCAGCTTTTGCTCTATCATAACTAATCCGTTTTTGTAGGTTTTACTTCTAGTTTTGCTTTTCACTAATCTTTAGGTCCATTTTCTCGATGTGTGTTCTGGGAGCATCTTTGATGTTGAAGCATTTTCATTGTAATATGAAGACATCATTGCCTTTTTCACTCTCATTCTTTCCCAAGTGTACAGTGGAGTTTTCCAGTGAAGCCGTGTGGCGTGTGACGGTGTAATTGCTTTCACGGTTGATGGAGTCTGGAAGGCACAGTGGACAGTCCTGCTGGCTTCTATTAAGCCAGCATTAAAGCTATTTGCAGAAAGTGTAAACATTCCCACTTTTCACTAATTTTTCATTTTGACAAATGTGGTAATTTTGTATCGTCACTTATACTGACATAATAGATTTATTGTTGTTTAAATGAATTAGTAAATAAATATTTTTGAATGTCCTCAGTTGTAATTTCTAATACAATGAATACTGATAAATATAAAATAGATTCTAACACAATAAAATTTATAAATGTAGATATTATATTTCTAATACAATAAATATTGTTATTTACATGAATTTCTAAATCAATATTTTTGATGTTCACAGCTGTGATTTCTAATGCAATAAATATTGACGGACACAGCCTAGCAAACAAAAGCTTTGGGATAGCCTCAATACTTTTTAAGAATATGAAAGCATCCTGAAAATCAAAAAGTTTGAGAACCACTGCTTTGAGTTTTTAAGAGTGGTATTTTATTCAGCATTTTACCTAAAAAGTAATCCAGATTCTTTGTCTTTATTGTGACAAGTCTGAATTGTGTACACGCAAGATAAAAAGATGACACATTCTAGTCTGTTCCTGAATCACTCACCTCGTGAAGCAGGGAGCGCAAACCCTCCAGACATGAAAAGAACTTCACAGCCGACACCTAGAATTCTCAGTCTTCTGGCTCCGATGGTGGAACTTCTCCCACGTCAGATAATTATACAAAAAGCATATTTTTATTAGAAATATCAAGGTTGGACAATCAAGTTATGAAAGAAAAATTATGGAAGGAATGATACAGATAGACAAGGAAGCCTGGCGTGCTGCAGTCCATGGGGCTGCAAAGAGTCGAACACAACTGAGCGACTGAACTGACTGATACAGATGCTTAAACCAGCCAATCAGCCCTTCCTTCTTCCCACTGCTTCATTCTGTCTTTTTTCATCACCCAATTCCCACAAATCAATAGTAAGATAACATAGTAGGACTGAAAAAAGTAAGAACTTCAGGCAAAACCCGTTCCTCAGGGCTCTCCACGTGCTAGGAAAACTCCCTTCACGCAGTAGTCTTGGGCTCCAGGCCAGCTGCTCCTAGTGATGAGTTCACTTGGGTGGGCTGTTTACCCATGATCTAAAGTGCAGCTCTGGGGCAGGGTGGGCAGTGTGGAGCTGTGTATACGGGAAGAATGAAAAGTGAAGTCACTGTCCAGTGAGTTCCAGACACGGCCTCTCCACCTCTTGCCTGTGTGACCTGGCCAAGGAAATTTCCTTTCTCAGCTTAGCTGAAGTGGTGTTCGCTGCTGCCCTGGGAAGTGACAAACCCTACATTTTAACAAGAGCACATTTGAAGGGCATGATGTTTGGAACAGCTTCTCAGATTATTGAACTCTCTTTCTTCCTCTTCTCTCTGATTATTGTACATTTCTTTGAGCTTACGTACACTCCTCTGAGCCAAAATTTGGCAATGTGGGTTTGCTGTGTTCCTTTATTCCCATTTTCTTTCAGCTGAAACTTGTTGAATCCAGCACTTATTGAAGGCTGGAAACCAAGCTAAGTAATTCTAGCAGAGATCACAAATTGAGATCACAGCCCAGAGACTGCATCCTCCTGAAGCTCTGTCTTCATAACGTTTGAATTTGAATGTCACCCATGCTTCTTGCTGGAACCTTTTCCATCATCCTGGGCCCTCAGACATCTGCTTTCTCACCATATTTGCTTGATTTTCTCTTGTCTCCATGGATGCTGCTGTTCTTTCTCAGTCTTATTTGCTGGCTGCTGCTTCTCTCCCAGACCCCTCAGTGATGGAGTGAGCCCTCTGCTTAGTGATCTCATTCCAGGCCAAACAAATACCTGTTTGCTCAAGGCTTCAAGATCAGAGACTCGATATGTGATATGCCCTCTGCTAATACAGGATAAGCCTCTAATAGACACTGGACAAATATTTGCTGGCTGCCCACCCTGTCCTTGGAGGCATTTAAATTGACCCTGCTTTTCATGGGTTATCTTATTCAACTCTTACACCATTAAAAATATATATATATATTATCAGGCTTTTTTTTTAACATGGAAAAACAAACAGGCTTAAAATAGTTGTTTCTTGTTCAAAGTCTCACATAAGTGGCAGGATGAATTTCCATTCTGTTTCAGAGCTGCAGTAAATGCTTTCTGCTGTGCTCAGTCGATCAGTCGTGTCTGACTCTGCGACTGCATGGACTGAAGCCCACCAGGCTCCTCTGCCCATGGGATTTCCCAGGCAAGAATACTGGAGTGGGTCACCGTTTATTTCCCCAGGGGATCTTCCAGCACAAAGATGGAACCCATATCTCTTGCATTGGCAGGCAGATTCTTTACAACTGAGCCACCAGGGAAGCTCTAAGTGGTGGAACTCAGATCCAAACCCAGGTGGTCTGACTCTTAGGTTACAAGGGTCTTCACTGTACAAGTATCTTCATTCTGGGGGCCTCTGAAATGTCTAGAGTTTCAATATTATTAAAGATGTCGATTGTTCTGGTGTCAGGTGTAACAATTAGTCTAAAATTTGGGTTTGTGAACTGACGAGGCTAAGAGGAGCTGTATCTATGAGTGTGTAGTCACGTATAGTTATTATCAATGTGTATTAACTTCCAGCAATTATCCAAATTTGTCCCACTTACAATTTATATGCAAATATGAATCTAAATGAATTATTTCCACATTAACCAGTTATTAGATGTCTTATGATGAGTGACTGAAGAACTGAGTTCAATATTTTCCTTCCTTCTTTTGTTTGGCCTCTTCTTTTGCACGGGACATTTAATTTGTATTCTACCCTTCATCCTTTTAATTTTACTGAAAACTTTTAAATAGAGCTTCTCAAAACATTACCCTGAGGACATCATTAATCCTGATGCTGAACATTTCAAAGAGAATGAGAAAGTTACTGATATCATGCCACAAAAATTGAAGAGTTTTCATCTTAAAAAGAAAATTTTAGATAAAGAGGTATGTATTCTTTATTCTAAAAATCATATCATTTTTAGTGAAAAAAGTAAAAAAAAGCTAATGTAAAAGTATAAAGAGGCTCTTAAAACTTTGGATTTTAAAAAATAATTATGTCAGGGGACAAGATTAAGTTTACTTTGACTCTAAGGAGGCCTTTTGTTCAACACTTGACTTGTTTTATAACCTAAGTATGTATTAGAAAATCCCATTCATCTTCCCAAAAACTGGTATGAGTATCTTTTCACTTTTAATGGTACCACTGATTCCTGTATATTTTGACATTCCTGTTGGAGAAGGAAATGGCAACCCACTCCAGTGTTCTTGCCTGGAGAATCCCAGGGACGGGGGAGCCTGGTGGGCTGCCGTCTATGGGGTCACACAGAGTCAGACAAGACTGAAGTGACTTAGCAGCAGCAGCATAGGGCTTCCTTGATAGCTCACCTGGTAGAGAATCCGCCTGCCATGCAGGAGACCCCTGTTCCATTCCTGGGTCAGGAAGATTCCCTGGAGAAGGGTTAGGCTACCTGTTCCAGTATTCATGGGCTTTCCTGGGCTCAGACAGTAAATAATCCACCTGCAATGTGGGAGACATGGCTTTGATCCCTGGGTTTGGAAGATCCCCTGGAGGAGGACATTGCAACCCTTGAGTATTCTTGTCTAGAGAATCCCATGGACAGAGGAGCCTGGGGGTCGCAGAGTCAGACACTACTGAGTGACTAAGCACAGCACATAGTTATTACAAACTTTATCACTTGGAATAGTGGATACATTGGAGACAGATTTTAATTCTCAAGGGACACCAGTGAGGAAAAGGCCCTTGGGACTTCTTCACTCAGTCTTTTCTGGCTAGCGGTGCAGCGGTGGGAGAGAATTAGGAGAGCCAGCTAAGTGCTGTTCAGTTGCGCAGTCGTGTTTGACTCTTTGCGACCCCGTGGACTCCAGCACCACAGGCTTCCCTGTTCATCACCAAATCCCGAAGCTTGCTCAAACTCGAGTCTGTTGCCTCAGTGATGCCATCCAATCATCTCATCCTATGTCATCCCCTTCTCCTCCCACCTTCGCGATCTTTCCCAGCATCAGGGTCTTTTCTAATTGGTCAGTTCCTTGCATCAGGTGGCCAAAATATTGGAGCTTCAGCTTCAGCCTCAGTTCTTCCAGTGAATATTCAGGAGTGATTTCCTTTAGGATTGACTGGTTTGCTCTCTTTGCAGTCTGAGGGACTCCCAAGAGTCTTCTCCAGCACCACAGTTCAAAAGCATCAATTCTTCAGCGCTCAGCCTTCTTTAGGGCTTCCCTTGTAGCTCAATCGGTAAAGCATCTGCCTGCAGGAGACCTGAGTTCAATCCCTGGTTTGGGAAGATCCCTTAGAGAAGGAAATGACAACCCACTCCAATATCCTTGCCTGGAAAATCCCATGGACAGAAGAGCCTGGTGGGCTGCAGTCCATGGGGTCTCAAAGAGTCGGGCACGACTGAGTGACTAACACTTCCAGCCATTTTTATGATCCAATTCTCACATCCATACATGAATACTAGAAAAACCATAGCTTTGACTAGACAAAACTTTGTTGGCAAAATAATGTCTCTGCCTTTTAATACGCTCTCTAGGTTAGTAACAGTTTTTCTTTCCAAAGAGCAAGTGTCTTTCAATTTCACAGCTGCAGTCACCATCTGCAGTGATCTTGGAGTCCAAGAAAATAAAGTCCGTCACTTTCCATTGTTTCCCCATCTATTTGAAGTGATGGGGCCTGATGCCATGATCTTAGTTTTCTGAATGTTGAGTCTTAAGCCAGCTTTTTTACTCTTCTCTTTCACTTTCATTAAGAGGCTCTTTAGTTCCTCTTTGCTTTCTGCCATAAGGGTGGTGTCATCTGCATATCTGAGGTTATTGATATTTCTCCTGGTAATCTTGATTCCAGCTTGTGCTTCATCCAGCCCAGAATTTTGCTTGATGTACTCTGTATATAAGTTAAATAAGCAGGGTTACAGTATACAGCCTTGACATACTCCTTTTCCTATTTGAAACCAGTCCATTGTTCCATGTCTGGTTCTAACTGTTGCTTTTTGACCTGCATACAGGTTTTGCAGGAGGCAGGTAAGATGCTCTGGTGTTCTGATCTCTTTAAGAATTTTCCACAGCTTGTTGTGATCCATACAGTCAAAGGCTTTAGCATAGTCAGTGGAGCAGAAATAGATGCATTTTTGGAATTCTCCTGCTTTTTCTATGATCCAACTGATGTTGACAATTTGATCTCTGGTTCCTCTGCCTTTTCTAAATGAATCTCTGTCCACAGTTCTTCAGGCACTCTAGCTATCAGATCTAATCCTTTGAATCTATTTCTCACTTCCACTGTATAATCGTAAGGGATTTGATTTAGGTCATACCTGAGACTCCCTTGGACTGTAAGGAGATCCAACCAGTCCATTCTAAAGGAGATCAGTCCTGGTATTTCTTTGGAAGGAACGATGCTAAAGCTGAAACTCCAGTATTTTGGCCACCTCATGAGAAGAGTTGACTCATTGGAAAAAATTCTGATGCTGGGGAGGGATTGGGGGCAGGAGGAGAAGGGAATGACAGAGGATGAGAAGGCTGGATGGCATCACTGACTCGATGGATGTGAGTTTGAGTGAACTCTGAGTGTTGGTGATGGACAGGGAAGCCTGGCGTGCTGCAATTCATGGGGTTGCAAAGAGTCAGACATGACTGAGCAACTAAACTGAATGGTCTACTGGTTTTCCCTACTTACTTCAATTTAAATCTGAATTTGGCAATAAAGAGTTCATGTTCTGAACCACAGTCAGCTCCCGTTCTTGTTTTTGCTGACTAAATAGAGCTTCTCCATCTTGGCTGCAAAGAATATAATCAATCTGATTTTGGTATTGACCATCTGGTGATGTCCATGTGTAGAGTCTTCTCTTGTGTTGTTGGAAGGGGTATTTGCTGTGACCAGTGTGTTCTCTTGGCAAAACTCTGATAGCCTTGCCCTGCTTCATTTTGTACTCTAAGGCCAAAGTTGCCTACTATTCCAGGTATCTTTTGACTTTCTACTTTTGCATTCCAGTTCACTGTAATGAAAAGGACATCTTTTTTTGGTGTTAGTTCTAGAAGGTCTTGTAATTCTTCATAGAACTATTCAGCTTCTTTGACATTAATGGTTGGGGCATAGACTTAGATTACTGTGATACTGAATGGTTTGCCTTGGAAATGAACAGAGATCATAGTCATTTTTGAGACTGCACCCAAGTACTGTATTTTGGACTCTTTTGTTGACTGTAGGCCTATTCCATTTTTTCTAAGGGTGTATTGCCCACAGTAGTGGATATGATGGTCCTCTAAGTTAAATTCACCCTTTCTGGTCCATTTTAGTTGACTGATTCCTAGAATGTCGATGTTCACTCTTGCCATCTCCTGTTTGACCGCTTCCAATTTGCCTTGATTCATGGACCTAACATTCCAAGTTTCTGTGCAATACTGTTCATTACAGCGTTGGACTTTGCTTTCACCACCAGACACATCCACAGCTGGATCTTATTTCCTCTGACTCAGTTTCTTCATTCCTTCTGGAGCTGTTTCTCCGCTCTTCTCCAGTGGCATATTGGGCCTGGGAGGTTCATCTTTCAGGCTCATATCTTTTTGTCTTTTCATACTATTCATGGGTTTCTCAAGGTGAGAATGCTGATGTGGTTTGCCACTCCCTTCTCCAGTGGACCACGTTTTGTCAGAACTCTCCACCATGACCCGTCTGTCTTGGGCGGCCCCACACGGCGTGGCTCATAGTTTCACTGAGTCGAGGCTGTGATGCATGTAATTAGTTTGGTTAGTTACCATGGTTGTGGTTTTCAGTCTGTCTGCCCTCTGATGGAAGAGGATAAGAGGCTTGTGGAAGCTTCCTGATGGGAGGGACTGGCTGTGGGGAAATTGGGTCTTGCTCTGGTAGGTGGGGCCATGCTCAGTAAATCTTTAATCCAATTTTCTGCTGATGGATGGGGCTGTGTTCCTTCACTGTAGTTTGGCCTGAGGCCAAACCATGGTAGGGGTAATGGTTGTAATGGTGACCTCCTTCCAAAGGACTTATGCCCGCATGCTGTGACTCTCAGTGGGGAAAATGATGACAGGACTGGAACAGGAGCCATTTTTAATCGAGAGGAAAACAGAAGTGACCAGTTTACCTGACTGAATAGTAAATCTGGGATTCAATTTCCATACTGTACTAGCAGGAAATGACTTCTCTGAACTGTGAGGTGGATAGGAAATTTGCTGCAAGTGCTCTGGGGAACTTATCTTCTGGCTGACCTATAGAGAAAAGGACCAAGGAATAAACAGGCATGCAGAAACCTACTGGTCTCCACTTCTTAAACCAACCTTCAAAAAGAAGCCTAGTTGAGGGTTCAAAAGGGATGCTGTGCTTAGCTGCTCAGTCATGTCTGACTCTTTGCCACCCCGTGGACTGTGGCACGCCAGGCTCCTCTGTCCATGGGAATTCTCCAGCAAGAATAGTGGGGTGGGTTGCCATGCCCAAACCAGGGGTCCAACCCAGGTTTCCCACGTTGCAAGCAGACTCTTTACCATCTGAGCCACCAGGGAAGCCCAAGAGGGATGTTTCAGAAATACAGTTTCAGATATTTATGTTCTGTTGGTAAATTTCTGTGTCATTACTGTAATATTGGCAGACGAAATAATGTGATGTGTCATTTGATTGAGTAAAGGGAGTTGCAGGGAGGAGGAAGTGCTTGGGGTATTAACGATACAAGATTGATCATTAACTGTCAATAGCTGGAGCTGAGTAATAGTTACATGGGGCTTCATTAAAGTTTTTTCTCTTTTTTTGAAATTGTTCATAATAAAAAAATTCTGTACAGCATACTTTATCACTGATATGTGGAGGAGTTAAAATATTGAATATTAAAGATCTATCGTTATTATATGGAACAAACAAGAAGTGATACTAAATTGTATCTAGAAAAAGTTGGCTGATGTTTTTTCTTTAAAGTAGAGTTTTAATAGTCTGACTGTAAAAGCAATTGGGTGTTAGGAATAAGCTCTGTGGAGCTCCCAAGCCCTCCCTCATGTTTGGTGACTTACAGGACTCACAGGACTCAGCACACAGTCATCCTCCCAGTTTTGAGATATTACTGCTAGAGGATTCAGAGCAAAAACCAGCAAAAGGGGAAAGCATGTGGGCAAAGTCCAGAGGAAACCAGGTGCCCTTCCCTTCCCTGGCAGTGAGCGGTGCAGCCCGTGTGAAGTGTTCCCAGGGAAGCTCACTGGAGACTGAGTGTCCGGGGTTTCTATCGGAGGCTGGTCGCGTAGGCAGGCACCCTCTGCCTGCCACGTACCAAAATCCCAGACTCTCCCAGTGGAAGGAGGCGTTCAGCATAAACTACATCCTCTGTGCAAATAGCTTAGACACAGTGAGCCTTCATCTCGGGAAATGATGGAGACCCTCCCACGATCCAGGTTCCTAGAAGCCAGTCAGGGGGCACCTTGGCGAGCAGGCCTTTCTGGGGACACAGTCTCAGGCATGTTGTATGAACTCTGCTACACAGGAGCTCAAAATACAAGACACTTTTGAGACAGGGATTGGGCTGTACATGGTTTGATGATTTTATTAGAAATGTTACTGAATGTAGTCTTATTTCCTTCTGTCTCTGAAATAGAAAATGCCTTTTTCCTTAGCTACTGAAACATAAAGACAAAATCTCAGCTTTCAGAGAGTTACTTGCTAATGAAAAACCGTGTCAGCATCAGGTTCCTGGGGTGAGTCAAACATTCACTGTGTCCTGTTTCTCTAACATACAAAACGCAATTTCAGATCGTACATTGAAAGCTTTCTGTTATTGAAGCCACTGGAGAGCTCTCTGATGGCTTCACTGATAGCATATTTGCTGTCAAATGTTCCAAGGAAAGTGAACATATTGGAAGTGAACACAGGCACGTTTCATCGCAGGTTACAGGATGTGACTCCAAGGAGGCCAAGAATGTCAGAGACGCACCTGTTGCACTGGGAGCCAAACTGAACCAGCACCGCAACCTGAACGAGGAGCTTGATTTTTTGGTAAGGAACACCTTTCGTTGCTTTGCTAGCCTTTTTATTCACTGTCTTAATAACGAGTTGTGGAAATGATCTACCTTCAAAAACTTTGCTCCTTGAAACGGTCAGACGTTGGCATAGTAGCAGTATTATTCACCCCCACAAATATAGAACTGAAGTTTGCACTCTCGGGTTTTGAAACTTTAAATATTGTCCCACCTGATTTCTGTTTAGAATTTTTTTTTCCTTTCAAAATGCAGAAATTTTCAAGTATGTGCAAGTTTTCAATAGTGAATGAAGAACATTTATATTGTGGCACATACGACCACCATTCTTAGACCAGTAAGTGTTTACAGCAATCAAGATCAATGGGTTGCCGGGGAAACGGCACACGTCCTTTGAATGGCACCCAAAGCCATCACAGGGGAGCGGTGATTGCGGGAGGGGTGGAGCTAAGGGCGGTAGTCATTCTGCAGTAGATCAGCGTATCAAATCAACACGCTGTACACCTGAAACATATACAACGGTTGCATCAATTATATATCGATAAAGCTGGAAAAAAGAAGATAAAGGCAGATAAAAGAGGAAAAATCTGTGGGAAGAAAATTAAAATATCCTGGTATCTAGAAAGTTACAATCCATTTGGATTCCATTACTGCTACTGCTAAGTTGCTTCAGTCGTGTCCGACTCTGTGTGACCCCATAGACGGCAGCCCACCAGGCTCCCGCGTCCCTGGGATTCTCCAGGCAAGAACACTGGAGTGGGTTGCCATTGGATCCCACCATATAATGAAAAAGAGGTTAATTAACTTAATTGTTTTTTGAACGTTTATTTATTTCTGGCTGTGCTGGGTCTCATTGCTGCGCAGGCTTTTCTCTAGTCGTGGCGAGTGGCGGCTCCTCCCCAGAGCACAGGCTCCAGGCGCGCGGACTCTAGGCGCGCACGGCTTCGGTAGTTGCAACTCATGTGGGATCTTCCCGGAAGAGGGATCGAACCCGTGTCTGCTGCACTGGCAGGTGGATTCTTAGCACTGAGCCACTAGGGAAGCCCCCATGATTTCTTTTCTCATGGTTGGAGAAGTCTATCGTATTTCTAAATGTCACAGGTCAGCATTCTGTACTAAATTCATTGCATAAGAGAGAGGGAAAAGCCCGATGCTGTGAGGGCTTAACAGTTTTCTTCCTTTCTACTTCGTTAATTTTCTTCATTATATAGGTAATTACTGACTTCCTTGAAAAGGTAAACAAGGCTAGTCGGTATGGAGATATTGATGGAAAGTTACATCAAACAGAAGCCCCTGCCTCCAAGGAATCTAGAAAAGAAGGTGCGATATGTAGATAGCTGTTTGCAAGGACTAAAGGGGACCTTTTTAAAAAGAGGAGGAGCCCGTGACATCCAGGTGGGAGAAGCCCCACGGAGAGCTCACGGGCTGGCAGGGAGCGGATGAAAGAGGGGCAGGCCCTGTCGGCAGCTTCTGAGCTTCAGGCACAGAAGAGGTTTGGAGTGGACCCGGTCTCCCCTGGGGTGGAAAGCTGAAGTGAGAAAACCTCAAAAATGGCAGCGTCTCAGGCACACTCTGTTGCCTCTAACATGCGCTGCAGACTTTCTTGTACAAACCGTATTTCAGAGGAACCAGTAACTGATGAGGGAGAGCTCTTCCTTGGAGAATGTAAGCTGTTAAAAGCGGAAGAGGGACTTCCCTGATGGTGTAGTGGCTAAGACCTTGCCTTCCAATGAGGGCGGTGCCCGTTGGATCCCTGGTTGGGGGCTAAGATCCCACATGCCTCGCAGGCAAAAAAATCAAAACAGAAAACAGAAGCAGTATTGTAACAAATTCAACTGAGACTTTAAAAATGGTCCACATTAAAAAAAAAAAAAATCTTAAAAAAAAGCAGAAGACATACCTATAGAAAATTACATCTTGCATCCCTGAATAAAATAAGGAATGGCTGCTAAAACCTGTAAGTGCAAGACTTACAAGAAACTTTTAATGACCCACACCAGAGCCCTCTTGCCCAGCTTAACCGCATTGGTGAGGTGTGCCCTTGACTGCATGAGGCGTGGATCGGGCACTGTCCGTGGTGTCTCACCTGAACCCACCTGAAAGCAAGCTTCGAGAGCACACAACTCCTGAGAAGATAAAGAAGCACATTAAGCTGACCGTGATGAAAATTCCAAACGTGAGAAATGCTAATACATAAAGAACTGGCACACGGAAAGGGAGGGAGAGGAAAGGGAGGGCTGCCCTAGACACAGACGTTCAAGGTGGTGGTGTTCAGTCGCTAAGTCGTGTCCCACTCTCTACAGCCCCATGGACCGCAGCAGCCAGGCTGCCCTGGCCTCCACTGTCTCCGGAGTCTGCTCAGACTCATGTCCGTTGAGTTAGTGATGCTAACAATCTCAGCCTCTGCCGCCCTCTTCTCTCTACTTCTAGCCATGTCCTTTAAAAAGCGTTTTAAATTCTCTTCATCTTGGGTTTTTCTGTTAAAATGAGGTAATATCTGTACTCCCTGCCTTAAATAACATGTGCAGGCAGAGGAATGGGACCCCAATTTGATATTGTCCCCATTAATGTACCTATGTAAAGGGAAAGAGCAAGAAAGCTGCTGTGTCTGCAGAAAATTTGTTCCGCCGTTGTTTCCTGTAGGGCAGACATGTAAACATATGTAAATAAATATGTTTAAGTGAACATTAGAAAATCAATGGCCACTCTCAACACGGTTATTTAAAGGGAACATTTCTGTCTTCTATAATTGCTTTGAAAATTAAGGTAACTGCGGGGGAACTTGTGAATAGTCTTTCTTGGTAATTTATCCTAGATAGCATTTTTAGAAATACAAATTTTAAATTGTTAATGCAAGAATACAATGTCTAAATTGTTAATGTTAATTTTTTGCAAATAAAAATTGGACCCCCCCAAATTTTTTTAACCTAAAAAACAAAGAAAAGAATTGGACCATAATGTGCATCACCATCAAAATGTGATGCACATTGAGCTGGACCTTTTAAAAACTCTCGTTTATACATGTGAGAATATTGATGAAACTTGAAAATGTGTCGTCAAGCAGCATATCAGTGCTTCGGAGAGAATCAAATATCCATTGGAAAGAAGACAGTCTATCCATTGGTTATGAAGGAAAGAAAAGACTTGCGACTAATGAGTACTTGTATTAACTAACAAGTGTCTAGTTATTTGCAAAGCTATTTCATTGTATTAAAATGTAGAAAAGCTGAAGCAGCATTTAAATTTCTGTTCATGTGTTCTAACTGCAGTCTAAATAACAGCCTCTCTCAATTCACCTATGGTACAAGTCAGCGTAAGGGAATATTGAAATAAAGTATAGCTCACTGTTCTCATTGTTCTTAACATCAATACACGGTTTTCACGGCAGTTTCCAAGTTATCATTTTTGCCGATGTTGCTCCATAGATTGCAAATTGGAAAATCTTCTAGAGACAAAAGAAGACCGCTACAACAGACTCACTGAAGAAAATGATAAGAATCAAAGACATTTAGGCAACTTAATAAATAAGGTACAGATTTTCTTATGCACATATATTTTTTAAACTATGTCAAATATTAAAACATTAGAATTTGGATGCAGAAAAGGGATCTGAGGGATGACATAACACATTTGTCTGAATTCCATTCACTTCATCACGACTTTGAGTTATTATCCTTTTAGCTAAAAGCTAGCAAAGAACTGTATGTGTGCATATAGCCTTCCGTTGTCAGCAGTTTCTTAGTCTTAGCCTCACCGCTTCACTTGGAGGGTCCTTCTAAATCTTGCCAACACGGTGTTCTGGTTTACCTTTTAGAACTGCACTGTGGACTCTGACTTTGGGCTGACACATATACTACTTGTACGGATCACAGCTGTTTCATTACAGTTGTCCAGTTTTTGATACTTTTCCTATATGGTGAACAGGCACATTTCAGTTCTATTTGTATCCATATTCCTGATTTCAAAATACAAGGAAGATGTTCTGCCAGTTGTAAAACCTTCATTCACAGGAGTCATATAATTGAACTTCAAGTTGTACAGATTCTTAAAAAGCAAAAAAATGAACAAAACTAAGTAAATATCCTAGAATCAATCACAGAATAATTGTCTTAGGTAATGTTTCCCAAGGTTACATCTTTTGAGGAAATCATCAAATGTGCTGACCAAAGGCTTGTGGTAGCCCACTCCTGGATTGCACAGTGAGTCCAAACCCTGCATTTTTAACTTTGTAAACACTTGCTGGTATGTCATTTTCTGACTTGCTGAGTTCATCTTTTAGACACCTAAAAAGAGGGAAAGTTGCCATTTTGTAAGTCAAAAAGACCATTCTTCAATAAGGTTTTTATTTTGTTTAATGTCTGGATTACTTGAACACTCAGAGTTCGCTCTTCCTTCTCAGAACTCCCTTTGGCATGGCAGTGGGTGGGTGGGGAGCAAGGTTAAGGAATTAGTAGAAACATCCAAGAATTTTAGAAGATTATCACCATAGTGTTCAAGTAAAATAACTTTACTATCCTTAGAATTTATCCACATAAGGTTTTGAATGCACCCCAAATGAAATGTATCAGGTACCAAATAGACTTTCTCATTTATTGAGATTCAGTGTGAAATATTCCAAAATTAGTGTTTTTAACTCTGCAAAGTTTTTCCACTTATTTATTCCCTTTATTTCTTGTATGCTGTTTCTTCCACCCTTCTCCCAATTTCATTTGTACAGCGCCTGCTGTCATTAGAGCTTAAGCAAAAGGTCTGATCTTACAGCCCCTAAAATAGTGCTAACTCACTACAAGATAACTGAAAGAAAGTGTAGATAAAACACACACACAAAACAAAAGCAAACTCATCGATACAGAGAACCTGTTGGTGGTACCCGAGGGGAAGGGAAGGGTGAGATGGCGAGATGGGTGAAGGGGGTGGCCTGTGTGGTGATGGATGGTGACTGGACTTCCAGTGGTAACGCTCTGTAGTAATGCATACAGAAGTCAAATTATAATGCCATACACCTGAGATTTATATAATCAGTCAGTTCAGTTCAGTCACTCAGTCGTGTCCAACTCTTTGCGACCCCATGAATCGCAGCATGCCAGGCTTTTCTGTCCATCACCAACTCCTGGAGTTCACTCAGACTTACATCCATCGAGTCCGTGATGCCATCCAGCCATCTCATCCTCAGTTGTCCCCTTCTCCTCCTGCCCCCAATCCCTCCCAGCATCAGAGTCTTTT
>SJYC01012748.1:0-11999 GCA_006408675.1 Madoqua kirkii | reverse complement strand
ACACACACACACACACACACACACACACACACGCACACACAAGTTGTTAAAACACACTCATAGAGGTTTCTGCCCTCCTGAAGAGATTCTGATGCAGTGGGTGTGAAGTGGAGAAATCTCAGGTGATACTGATTCTGTGAGGTCAGACCAAACGGCTCTAGGGCACAGAAAGGCAATGGTATTTAAACTTTCTAAAATTTCAGGAGCATGATAATGGCTTGTGAATGATTAATTACTATATAGGGGTTCCCACACGAGTATATCCTGGAGCAGTGTGGCCTTTGCATGCTTGTCTTGTGGATCACGTCACTCTTATGCGCCTGTCCTCCTAGAACAAAGGCTCTTTCTTCTGTTACTCTGGGAAGATCAGGTGACACTGATGCTTCCAGGGTTGTGTCATAGAAATGAGAGCAGGGATTGCACAGGGAAAACATCACATGAACCTAGAGGAAACTCAGAGGATGAGGACCGTGAAGCCAGGAGATTTCCCGCAGTTCACCCGAGCAATGAATGAGGCTTAGGGAGATGAAGAGGGCATAATTTTTTGTGCTATTTATGATTCAATTAAGGGGAAATGATACACGGCTATATATGAAAATCTAGATATACCAAAAAAAAAGGCAAAGTAAGACTTTCTACTTTCTGTACAAAACAATTCATCCCCAGAGGTCCTTCAGAAAGCTGAACTTTCTCAAGACATTTACACTGATGCACAGAGTTTTATGGGGTTTCCCAGGTGGCTCAGTGGTAAAGAATCCACCTGCCAACGCAGGAGATGCTCTTTCAATCCCTGGGTCAGGAAGATCCCCCAGTGAAGGAAATGGAAACCCTCTCCAGTATTTTCACCCAGGAAATCCCATGCACAGAGGAGCCTAGTCAACTACAGTCCATGGGGGTCCCAAGAGTTGGGCATGACTTAATGACTAAACAACAACAATGTTTTATGTAAATTTTCCCACAGTTTTCTAGCAAAGCCAACTCAAACAGGTACAGGATAAACAAACTCAAATTATGAAGAACAAGATTCTCAAGAAACAGGCAGTAAGGATGGAAAATTAAAATGAGCGCCTCCTATAGGAATGTGAATGCCACTCAGAAGTTTATCCAAAAACCAGCTCTGGCACAGTGCCACGGCGGATGCCCTAGGCTCTGCCAGCAACTGCCCCCAGGACTCCAGCACCTCTCCACCTGCAGTCAGGCCCTAAGCATGCCTGACTCCTACTCCAGTGTGACAAAAACCTCAACACAATTCTTAGGCAGCATTGTTTGCCAGGCAGCTGCCAGGGGGCAGTCACTGTTGACACTGCTGGAAGTATAGGGGAACAAAGGGACCACTTTTTTTAAGTTGAAATTTTGAAAAACAAACTTGGTCACATTTTGAGATGCAGCACAGAACACCTGAAGGACGTGGGCTGAAATGAACAACAGCACAGTAAAGAAATTCAACATCTCCAAACTTCGCCATCTGTTAAAACATGACCAAAATGATGGGGAGGTGGGTAATGTTGTAGAGAGGACAATGAGCATAAACCACATAATAACCACACATTCAGGTGCTTGGTATATTAGAAACATAAATAATAAGAGCAGCCAATATTCATTATGTCCATTATTTACCAGATACTCTTCTAAGATTTATAGATAGATAGATAGATAGATAGATAGATACACTTGGAGAAGGGAATGGCTACCCACTCCAGTATTCTGGCCTAGAGAATTCCATGGACTGTATAGTCCATTGGATCGCAATGAGCTGGACATGACTGAGTGACTTTCACATATATATATACATACATACACATAAATGCATTTAATACAGTCCTGTATTACAGGGATTAGCATACTTTTCTTGCAAAGCACAGACAGCAAATATTTGGGGCCTCATAGTCCCACACAGTCCCTATTCGGACTACTCAGCTCTGCTGTTGTAAGTCAAAAGCATGGGCATATCTGTGTTTCAATAAAACTTTATTTATAAAAACAAAAGGTAGTCCAGCTTTGGCCCATGGGCCGTAGTTTATCAACCCCTGCTTTGTGAGTTAGGGGATATTATTATCTCCGTTCCACAGAGGAGAAAGCAGAGGCATGAAGGGATCAAGTGACAGCCCAAGGGTCCATGTGCAGTCTGACTATAAACTAGCCAGAACTGATGCTTGATGCTTTTGAACTGTGGTGTTGGCAAAGTCTCTTGAGAGTCCCTTGGACAGCAAGGAGATCCAACCAATCCATCCTAACGGAAATCAGTCCTGAATATTCATTAGAAGGACTGATGCTGAAGTTGAAACTCCAATAATTTGGCCATCTGATGCAAAGAACTGATTGACTAGAAAAGACCCTGATGCTGGGAAAGATTGAAGGTGGGAGAAGGGGATGACAGAGGATGAGATGGTTGGATGGCATCACCGACTCAATGGACATAAGTCTGAGTAAACTCCGGGAGCTGGTGATGGACAGGGAGGCCTGGCATGCTGCAGTCCAGGGGGTCACAAAGAGTTAGACATGACTAAGCAACTGAACTGAACTGAACTGAACTGAGAATCAACAATGAGCTCATAGCAGCTGCTGGCCAGCACTATCGTCTTTTTTTTTTTCTTTTTTCTGGCTGTGCCAAAAGATATACAAGATCTTAGTTCCCTGAGCAGGGATCCAACCCAGGCCCCTTGCACTGGGAGCTCGAAGTCTCAACCGCTGGACCACCTGGGAAGTCCCTCACCATCCTTACTATGTGCCCCACATCCAGTGCAGGTCCAGGTTTTCCTAACTCCAAAGGGGCTAGCCGGCCAGCCAGTCACCAGCACCCTCAAAGCTGCCTCAGAGGTTGAAGGCTCCACTCTGACCCTCCACCACCACTTCTTGCTCTGATATTCTTGATTGAACTTCTTCCTGGATCCCCAATTCCCTTATTCTCTCCATTCCATCCAGATGGATTGACTTAAATTTATGCACTTTCTCTCCAGCCTGTTTGGGAACCTGTATCATGCATATCACAAGTGCTCAATTCATATATGTTGAATCTGTGTGTGAACCTGTTTACAGTCCAGGCCATGACAGCCGGGGACTGAGGGCAGAGAAGAAAGAGGACTCACCAGTCCATGGCAGGCGCTGAGGGCTGCAGTCCCGACCCTGGTGCCCTTCTGCAGAACTGTGCCCCTGAGATGGCAGGGGGGCCCCGAGGAAGCCTCCATCTTCACATGGGAGAGGTTCCCGTATCTCCTCTCCACAATGTAGCTTTTGGAAAGTAATCCCTGATTGACCGTCAAGTTAAAGAACAAGTCCTCCTCCTGGTGTGAAATTCTATAGTACACCCGGTCCTCCAGGTCATGCAAATCTCTCTTTCTCCTGCTGCTGGAGACAGAATAGTGCAAGCCGTACGACAGAAAGCGCCCGCTCGCATCGACTCGGACAGGGGCCACCACGTGGTACTCTGGCAGGGCCTTGATAAAATGCTCTGGGGGGCGAAAAGGAAACACAGAATAAGATGAAGAGATCCTTTCGACATGTACACACTGCTATATTTAAAACGCGTAACCAACAAAGTCCTACTGCAAATCACTGGGAACTCACCTCAGTGTTATATGCAGCCTGGAAGGGAGGGATGTTTGGGAGAATGGATACACGTATATGTATAGCTGAGTCCCTTTGCGGTCTACCTAAACTATCATAACGTTGTTAATTGGCTCTCCTCCAATATAAAATAACAAGTTAAAAAATAAAAAGAGAGAGACTAAGAGATCCCTGCTGAATCTATGGTTAAGACAAATACACTCCTGTTTGAACTTGGATTTTAGCTTGCTGATTTCAAAATACTACTGTTGACCTGAAGCTTAGAGATCGATTCCATGGTATGAACTCCATCCACATCAAGTTCCCTAAACAACTCAAATTGACCCAGGGCTCTCTCACAGATGACAGGCAACTGTCTGAGCTGACATCAAGACATAGCTCTGGATGTCAGATGTTTCACCTGAGACAGACTAAGACGAGAATTAATGCATGAGGAATATGTTTAGGAAAGTGGCGAGATCAGTATGGCAAACAGGAACTTTTTAGGTCTGGTCCATTCATATAAATCACAGAGCTTCACCGTTTATCATAGGGAATGTAAATGCCTCTAAAATTTTCAGTTAAGTCAAGTTGAAGGAAAAAATGCAAAAGCACAGTAAACCCATCAAGTAGGCCCTGAAAAACCTTGCATAGTTACAGCAAAATGAGTACATAAAAGAACTTGGATGTTTCTTTTTTATTTTTATAAAATATACAAAATAAAATGGTAGGTAAATATATTAGATTCAGAGGCATGGGGTCAAAATATTAAAATTTCCACTTTTTTATTGGTGCATAGTTGCTTTCCACTGTTGTATTAGTTTCTGATGTACAGCAAAGTGAATCAGCTGTATGTATATATATGATGTGATACATATATATACAATGCAATATTACTCAGCCAGAAGAAGGAACCAAACTGTGCCATTTGCAGAGATGTGGATGGATCTAGAGAAGTGAATCAAAAAGAGAAAAATAAATATTATTTATTAACACATATATGTGGAATCTAGAAAACTGCCACTTCAAAAATGCAAGACATGAACACTTCTTCCTTTCTCTCATAGATCAGAATGAACACACTTTTCATTTCCTTACACTGAAATCCCTACCACTGCCTCTTCACTTTCCTATTTGATAAAAACAAGAAATCTATTCTATCTAGTGGAGAGTAAGCAGCAGGTTCCACATTACAGACTACCTAAAGCAAGCCATTAACCACTTGACCTGATAAACTAATCTTTTGCTTCAGGCCAAAAAAAAAAGTGGTGGGGGGAGGGAGGAAAGAAGAAAACAAAGGAGAGAGGGAGAGGGACTAGGAAGCAGAAAAAGGGGAAAAAATTTTACTTTTCTACTTCCACCTTCCAGCTGTACTCTTGCACTTTGTAACTTGTATTACTTTGTTGAAACAAATCACTGGGAACTCACCTCAGTGTTATATGCAGCCTGGAAGGGAGGGATGTTTGGGGAGAATGGATACACGTATATGTATAGCTGAGTCCCTTTGCGGTCTACCTAAACTATCATAACGTTGTTAATTGGCTCTCCTCCAATATAAAATAACAAGTTAAAAAATAAAAAGAGAGAGACTAAGAGATCCCTGCTGAATCTATGGTTAAGACAAATACACTCCTGTTTGAACTTGGATTTTAGCTTGCTGATTTCAAAATACTACTGTTGACCTGAAGCTTAGAGATCGATTCCATGGTATGAACTCCATCCACATCAAGTTCCCTAAACAACTCAAATTGACCCAGGGCTCTCTCACAGATGACAGGCAACTGTCTGAGCTGACATCAAGACATAGCTCTGGATGTCAGATGTTTCACCTGAGACAGACTAAGACAAGAATTAATGCATGAGGAATATGTTTAGGAAAGTGGCGAGATCAGTATGGCAAACAGGAACTTTTTAGGTCTGGTCCATTCATACAAATCACAGAGCTTCACCGTTTATCATAGGGAATGTAAATGCCTCTAAAATTTTCAGTTAAGTCAAGTTGAAGGAAAAAATGCAAAAGCACAGTAAACCCATCAAGTAGGCCCTGAAAAACCTTGCATAGTTACAGCAAAATGAGTACATAAAAGAACTTGGATGTTTCTTTTTTATTTTTATAAAATATACAAAATAAAATGGTAGGTAAATATATTAGATTCAGAGGCATGGGGTCAAAATATTAAAATTTCCACTTTTTTATTGGAGCATAGTTGCTTTCCACTGTTGTATTAGTTTCTGATGTACAGCAAAGTGAATCAGCTGTATGTATATATATGATGTGATACATATATATACAATGCAATATTACTCAGCCAGAAGAAGGAACCAAACTGTGCCATTTGCAGAGATGTGGATGGATCTAGAGAAGTGAATCAAAAAGAGAAAAATAAATATTATTTATTAACACATATATGTGGAATCTAGAAAACTGCCACTTCAAAAATGC
Organism: Madoqua kirkii; assembly: GCA_006408675.1. Classification (NCBI taxonomy): domain Eukaryota; kingdom Metazoa; phylum Chordata; class Mammalia; order Artiodactyla; family Bovidae; genus Madoqua; species Madoqua kirkii. The sequence goes on along the minus strand of SJYC01012748.1, from coordinate 6,013 downwards.
AAGACATGAACACTTCTTCCTTTCTCTCATACATCAGAATGAACACATCTTTTCATTTCCTTACACTGAAATCCCTACCACTGCCTCTTCACTTTCCTATTTGATAAAAACAAGAAATCTATTCTATCTAGTGGAGAGTAAGCAGCAGGTTCCACATTACAGACTACCTAAAGCAAGCCATTAACCACTTGACCTGATAAACTAATCTTTTGCTTCAGGCCAAAAAAAAAAGTGGTGGGGGGAGGGAGGAAAGAAGAAAACAAAGGAGAGAGGGAGAGGGACTAGGAAGCAGAAAAAGGGGAAAAAATTTTACTTTTCTACTTCCACCTTCCAGCTGTACTCTTGCACTTTGTAACTTGTATTACTTTGTTGAAATTACTTTCCTCAGCTAAAATGTCTTTTGTACTCTATCAAAATCTTATGTTTAACACAATCTTTGGGCTTCCCTGGTGGCTCAGAGGTTAAAGCATCTGCCTGGAATGTGGGAGATCCAGGTTCAATCTCTGGGTCAACAGGACTGAGTGACTTCACTTTCACTTAAGCTTTTTTAGCTTTCCTGGTGGCTCAGTGGTAAAGAACGCACTTACAATGCACAAGATGCAGATTCAGTCCCTGGGTGGGGAAGATCCCCTGGAGAAGAAAATGGCAACCCACTCCAGTATTCTTGCCTGGGAAATTCCATGGACAGAGGAACCTGGCAAACTACAGTCCACAAGGTCGCAAAAGAATTGGACACAACTGAGAAACTAAACAACAACAATAACAACATGGTTTTTTTAAAAAAATTTTGGCCTCACCCCATGGCATGTGGGAACTTAGTTCCCTGACTAGGGATTGAACCCATGCCCCCTGCATTGGAAAGCAGAGTTAACCACTGGACCACCAAGGAAGTCCCACCTTATGCTTATTTTTTAAAGTTTCAACTCAAATCCTTCCTCTTCTTTCTCCTAAAGTCCTTAAAGTTCTCTCTCTGTTCTGATCCACCATGTCCCCACTTTCTGTAGCTCCCAGAACAGCCTGATTCTACAGAGCCTCTTGTTTATTATATTTCTGATTCCCAAACCCTTTAGAGGTCAGAATCTTGCATATCACAAGTGCCCAGTTCATTTGTGTGCATGTAACACTGAACATATTTGTAGCAACTATTCAAAAAACTGGACTTAATGGAGTACAACTATAAAAGAGCTATTTTTTTTTGCAGAAAACTCTCTTTAAACATATTTTTAGTTCATCTGTGCTTTGGATAACTAAAATAAGAGAAAGATAAATACCATATGATCTTACTTATATATGGAACCTAAAAAACAAAGCAAATTAACAAACATAACAAAACGGAACAGATACACAGATACAGAGGCCAAACAGGTGATTGCCAGAGGGGAAGGGGTAAGGGGATGAGTGAAATAGGTCAGGGAGATTAAGAGGTACAAACTTCCAGTTACCAAATGAGTCATGGGGATGAAATACACAGTGTGGGGAATATAGTCAATAATAATGTCATATCTTTGTTCAATGACAGGTGGTAACTAGACTACCAGTGATTATTTTGAAATGTATAGAAATGTTATTTAATCACTATGTTATGTGCCTAAAACTAACAGAGATCAATTATACTAAAAAAAAAAAAAAAAGGAAGGAAAGAAAGAAAGAAGGAAACATGAGACAGAGAACAGCTTTCACTTAGGTAGTAACAAAGCCTCAGTTTTTAAGAGTAAAAACTCCAGACTCCTTGCTTCTGACTGCAGTGACTAAGAGCACCAGAGCACAGAGCAACACAAACAAACCTTAAAAACAATCCTCAGTGAAAAGTAAGACTCAAAACAACTTAATACAGAGCCATTTACATTCAGGGAAAATACATGCAAAAACAGTAATACAAAGTTTCCCAGGCCAGGACACACACACACACACACACACACACACACACACACACACACACACACAAATACATATGGAACCCATTAAAAGAGTTTTCTACACAGAGAGTGGAGAATGGGGACCAAAATGCATAAATAAACAAAACAAGAAAGGCATTTTGCACAAATTAATAATGTGAATGTACCCTGAATCAGGACTCAGATTGATTCAGGCCTCTGTACTGCCCATCTCCAAGGAATATCTGGGCCTCATAAGAATCAGAGAGCTTCACTGTCCTTTCACGTTCAGACCTCAGGAAAGGAATGGCCAGGTTGGCTGAGGCTGGATGTAGTCAGCTTCTCTATTTCCCTCCTGTTGCTCTCTTCTTCTATGATCCAGTGATATCTCTGGTTCCTCCAGGGTTGGTGCAGTGGAGAGCAGAATGGGGTAGAAAGTCTTATTCAACTGAGTACAACCATCACCTTGCAACGGTACCCCTGTAAGCTGATTCCTCTTAAGAGAAGCTTATGTACCTTCAAGGACCTGTCTCTAAAGATACCTCCAAAGAATTAACCACTACAGGTACTTGCCTGAACCCCAGCACCTAGTGCCCAAAGAATAGAAAAGCAAATACAGTTACAGTTTTTGACCTAGTTGTTTTTGATCTACCAGGTTTCTTTTAAGAGAGTCAGCATAAGCTGGCAGTGTAATAATATAATGATTACAATTATGCTGCTGCTGCTGCTAAGTCACTTCAGTTGTGTCCGACTCTGTGTGACCCCATAGACGGCAGCCCACCAGGCTCCCCTGTCCCTGGGATTCTGCAGGCAAGAACACTGGAGTGGGTTGCCATTTCCTTCTCCAATGCATGAAAGTGAAAAGTGAAAGGGAAGTCGCTCAGTCGTGTCCAACTCTTCGCGACCCCATGGACCGCAGCCTACCAGGCTCCTCTGTCCATGGGACTTTCCAGGCAAGAGTACTGGAGTGGGGTGCCATCGCCTTCTCCGGATTACAATTATGGTAACCATTTAATGAACACTCTCTATAACTGTGCATGTGAGTGTGTTCAGTTATGTCCGATTTTTTGAGACCCCATGCATTGTAGACCATCAGGCTCCTCTGTCCATGGGATTTTCCAGGCAAGAATACTGGAGTGGGTTGCCATTTCCTCCTCCAGGGGATCTTCCTGACCCAAGGGTCAAACCCACATCTCCTGCACTGCAAGCAGATGCTTTACACTGAGCCACCAGGGAAGCACTTGCTACGATAGTGCTCAGTTAATCCGCACAAGACTCTGTGTCACAGATTCAGTTACTATCCTCATTTCATAGAAAAAGAAACAGCATCTAAGAGAGGTCACAGAGCCAGTATGCAACATACTTAGATTAAAATCTTGAGATTCCTATTTCAAAATCATGTTCTTCGCCTCCACACTTTGTGTACATAAGCAGTTGCACTTGGCAGAGGGTACAGCAGAGCAGAGGCGAGAACATTGCCCCTGAGGATGATGCTTCTGCTGCTACTGCTAAGTTGCATCAGTCTGTGCGACCCCATAGACAGTGATGATCTGATAAGGAAAGAACTGGCTGACTTCTTTGAGAGGCCTCAAGTCACTCAGCAGTAAATGGAGAAAATAACTGTTCTTTATCTGGTGAAGTAAGGGGAAATAAAATCACCTTCACCCTTGATTTTACTGCAAAGGAGGTGGCTAAGCCACAGCAGCCAATAGGTGTGGATGGAATTAGGAGCCTACTTAATGGAGTGTGTTTTATGTGGGTAGTCCAACTGCACTAGCCTCATCTACACAATGGGCATAAAAATAATAGTATCTTAGGGTGGTTGTGGGACTTCCCTGGTGGCTCAGATGGTAAAGAATCTACCTGCAATGGGGAAGACCTGGGTTCGATCCCTGGGCTGGGGAGATGCCCTGGAGAAGGAAATGGCAACCCACTCCAGTGTTCTTGCCTGGAGAATCCCCATGGACAGAGGAGCCTGGTGGGCTACAGTCCATAAGGTCACAAAGAGTCAGACACAGCTGGGTGACTAAGCACAGTACACAGGGTGTTGTGACAATCGGGGCTGGTGCACTGGAATGACCCAGAGGGATGATACGAGGAGGGAGATGGGAGGGGGCTTCAGGATGGGGAACATGTTTGTACCCGTGGTGGATTCATGTTGATGTATAGCAAAACCAATAAAATACTGTAAAGAAATTAGCCTCCAATTAAAATAAATAAATTTATATTAAAAATAATAATTTTTAAAATAAAAGCTATATATATATATATATATATATATATATGTAATAGATTTAGAACAGTGCTTGACAGATAATCCTCACTATCTAATTACTAGCTACTCACCCTTGGTATTAAAAGATAGACACTTGGCTACTAGGAACCCCCGTGACCTTAAATATATGTAAGCTCCAAGCAGAGATGGGAAGAGGCTCAAGCTCGTCTTGGCTTCCTGTCTTGGCTTCCTCTCAGTGGGCGTTTAGTTTGGAGGAGTAGTCAGCTATTGTCCTGGCCAATAGAAAGCAGAGCTCAGAAGGGATACGACAAGGATGGAGAAACAAGATGTCAAGGAATAAGAATAACTCCTACTTTTTTTTTTTTTTACCAATTCTATTATCAAACGTGGCATTTAGAGTATACCAACATGGTTTCATCTAATCCTCACAATTGTCTAGGATATTACTGACAGTGTTCCTTGTCTGAGCATTCATTCCCACCTCTATAAAAAGACAATAAAGAGGAGTAAGGATTCAGGCTGGGGCAACCTGAACCCAGAGCACACCCTCCTAACTTCTGCCCTCACTACTTCTCAAGGGTCTTCCACTGAGAGCCAGAAGTCAAGAAGGGGGCATCAACAAGGCTGTGGGTGGGACTGACACATGCCGTAATCACAGTACAGTTTGCACGAGGATTGGTGGGTGTGAAACACAAGCCACAAATACTTTCACTTGCCTTATTTAAGATTAGATTTGAAACCCTAGGCCACATTTTAGATGATACTTCACGATAAACTTTGGGGAAAGCCTGTTGTTGTAAGCACTTTTGAAAATACAGACCGCCAACCGACCTTTTACCCTCTCTCAGAAAGAAAGGCAAGAGGTGAGAAATTACTGACCTGCCAGGTTTTGTAAAATTTAAGTTAAATCTATACTTATTCTTTATATTTATTTTTTTCCTTCTTTTTCCTTCTTAAATTTATTTTAATTGGAGGCTAATTACTTTATAACATTGTACTGGTTTTGCCATATATCAACATGAATCTGCCACGGGTGCACACGTGTTCCCCATCCTGAACCCCCCTTCCACCTCCCTCCCTGTACCATCCCTCTGGGTCATCCCGTATCCTGCATCGAACCTACATAAGCATGTGATCATGACACTGGTCTTGAAACACACTGTAGTTCTCCCTCGGTTCTGCACAAGCCCATGCACGGGATGGGCTTCATGGAGCTGCCAGCAGCAAAAGAGATCGTGGAAGGACCGGTGACCTGTAAACACTACAAGGGGACCTGAAGGGAGATTGCCAGCTGCAGAAGAGAGGCAGTGTGTTGTGTGCAAGATTAACATTTCCTGTGGTTCTGATGTTGAAGCTGAAACTCCAATACTTTGGCCACCTGTTGAGAAGAACTGACTCACTGGAAAACACCCTGATGCTGGAAAAGATTGAGGACAGGAGGAGAAGATTGAGATGATTGGATGGCATCACCAACTCAATGGACATGGGTTTGAGTGAACTCCAAGAGTTGGTAATGGACAGGGAGGCCTGGTGTGGGTCGATTCATGGGGTCACAAAGAGTTGGACACAACTGAGCAACTGAACTGAACTGAACTGAAGGTAGTTTTATTTTTATTTTTTTGAGAAATCTCCATACTGTTTTCCACAGTGGCTGTACCAATTTATGTTACTACTAACAGTATACAAGGATTCCCTTTTCTCCATATCCTCACCAACATTTATGACTTGCTGACTTTATGATGATAGCTATTCTGAAAGGTGTGAGGTGACATCTTATCACAGTTTTGGTGTGCATTTCTCTGATGATCTGTGATGTTGAGCATCTTTTTATGTGCCTGTTGGCCATCTATATACCTTTCTTAGAAAAAACATACATTCAAGTCTTCTGCCCATTTTTTGGTTG
>SJYC01012747.1:0-18293 GCA_006408675.1 Madoqua kirkii | reverse complement strand
ATGACTTGCTGACTTTATGATGATAGCTATTCTGAAAGGTGTGAGGTGACATCTCATCACAGTTTTGGTGTGCATTTCTCTGATGATCTGTGATGTTGAGCATCTTTTTATGTGCCTGTTGGCCATCTATATACCTTTCCTAGAAAAAACATACATTCAAGTCTTCTGCCCATTTTTTGGTTGTTTGCTTTTTTAATATGTAGAGTAATATTTATATGTACATATATTTGGATTTTAACCCCTTATCAGTTATAGCATTTGCAAATATTTTCTCTCATTCATTCGACTGTCTTTCATTTTGTTGATGCCTTCCTTTGCTGTGCAAAAGCTTTTAAGTTTAATCAGGTCTCATTTGTTTTCTTTTGCTTTTTTACTTTTGCCTTAGTAGACATCTGAAAAAATATTTCTGTGGTTTATGTCAAAGAGTGTTCTGCCTATGTTCTCTTCTAGAAGTTGAATGGTTTCAAATCGGACATTTAGGTCTTCAACTAAAATTGAAAAAAAATTTTGGAAATTATTTTTTAAATCTAAATATCTATGCATCACCAATAAGCTCAGAGTACTGTACAGCTCTTTTTTGGTATCAACCCCTCTCAGCACACAACCCTAAAGGTGACTTATCTCTCGCATTCCAGACAGGAGAAAGCAAGTCCCAGTGGAGTCTGCTCCACATTGAGCTGAATTCGCTTACAAAGAAGATGTGGAGTAAGCAGAGCTGAAAACCAGCCCAGGAGAATGTGTGGTTTTGAACCAAACCATCTCCAAATGCCCTGGGAAGTGCTCGCAAGCTTTGTTTGTGTGCCGGCAAAAGAGACTTTTCATAAAAGGGCTGTTTTTCAAAGAACAACAAACGCTGCTATTTTAAACTTGGGGGTGGGAGATCTATCTGGACCTGGACCGTTTACACAAGCGAGTGCTGGCTGACTGACATCTCACCCCAGTGTCTGCAGCTCCAGCTTCCAAGGAAAGCAAAGGGTCTTGCTTCTGATGGCTCTGGGAATCAGCATATAAGCTCTCCAGCTGTAGCTGAACTTTGCAACGTAGGCAGAAATCCTCAACAAGGTCAGGCTGGTGATGTTTACCACCCAAGTGGTCTTGGGGATTAAAGGGGGCCAGGAAGCTATGGCAGACTTGAGCACAGTCAGCAGACACAGGACTTAATGGACACTAACTCCCATGCTCTGTGTGTGTGTGTGTGTGTGTGTGTGTGTGTGTGTGTGTTGTCCCTATTATTGCTCTAGGACAATGCTGCTTGACTGTAAGAAGCCAGCCACTGGAGTCAGGCTACCTGGGTTCACAGCCTCACTCCCCCATAGCTAAGCCCATAAACTCCCCAGGTTTCAGCTTCCTGTGTGTAAAGCAGAGGGGGTAACAAAGGTGCCTGCACCCAGGAGCTGGTGCCAGCAGACACACCAGAGTGCTCCCACATCCAAACACACCAGCCAAGGCTGCTGCCGTGACTGTTGGCTCTCAGAAGCCCAGTGAACTGCCCACCAAATGGGAATGTGTGTCTGGCCCTCGCAAATCCAATGAAAAGGCAGAGACGACAACATCATCCTGCTCAGGGTGTTAGATTTTAAAAACATGTAATAATAATAATAACAACACCGAGTATAATCACCAGTTTTCCATCAAAACTCCAATGCTTTCTCTCGCATTATAGGGATTCATGAAATTCTGGAAGAGAAATAGCCAGAGGCGATCCGCAAGACAGAACAGGAAAAGGTGAGCCCCTACGGTGGGACATTTTCTCTAAAAGGGCTGTTATTTTTACAACACAGCCCTAAATCTTTCCAGGAAAGGAAAACACAGCCAAGCTCACTCAGCAGGGGGGCGGAATCGCATTTCCCCTTCCCTCACCAGAAGTTTGAAACTAACTAGAAACATGGCAATGACTGCCAGTGGCCGGTTGGAACTTTTATTAAAAAAAAAAAAAAAAGTCATTTTCCATGTTCTGAGTCTGAAAAATAGGGATTGAAACGGTGCAGTGTTCAGAGGAGAAAAAGGCGGTGAAGGGTTACTAGCTAACTCTAGAGTCTTCGCAGCAGCATCCTTCCTGTATAAGAGTCCCAATCTTCGGTCTCCTTAAGAAGTAAGGACTGGACACATTAAGCATTGAATTCCGAGATGCCCAGGGTTACCCAGCTCCCAGCCCAGATTTCTTTGCAACTCAGCCAAACGGCTTTGCGGAGTTCAGCTGAGTGGGGGGAAGGGAAAAAAAGAGCAACCAACTTTGCACGCGTCTTACCCTGCGGTTTCCAAAGGAAATACAGAAAAGACACTAACCTTGCCTCTTGTCTGGGAAGCGCACCGGGCCCGGCTGAGGTTGTTGCCCATAGCAGAGGGCTCCCAGGTTCAGGAGCTGAGCCACCACGGAGAGCTTTGCAAGCCAGCTCCTCTGGGCACATGGCATGATTCAGTCGTTAGGGAGAAGAAAAGTCAACAAGTTGTAGCTCTCAGCTCAAGAAATCAAGTCCTCGCCCGTAGCGAGCAGGAAGATGCAGGGGTGCATGGTCCAGGAGTGGGGAGAGGGAGGCTGCAAGGCTGCCCACGGGCTCCCTTTGGTTTTTTTTGTTTTTTTTTTTAAGCAGAAAGGGGCTAGTTACCTTTCCGTCCCCTCCCTCCTCCTGAAAAGGGAGTGATTCAGCTGACAGCGCCTGCTTTCCGCGGGCTGTGGAATGGGTCTGAGCGGGAGGGCGCAGCCCACCCCCGATCCCCACCCCTCTGCCTTGGGCGCCCGGCCTCCTCCAAGCCAGCCCCGCGCATCTTCCTCCGGGACTCCCACCCCCGCGCTCCGCCGCCCCGCCCAGAGCCAGGCCGAGCCGGCCAAATAGGGGAGCTCAGGGAGAGTCACCCTGGACGTGACGGCGAGTGAGAGGCCCCCAAGCCAGTCCCTCATACACGAGGCAAGCATTGAGGGCAGAGATGGGGTAGAGGGGACCCCACTCCCTGACCCTCCTCAGCTCAGTGCTGCCCCCTCTCCGCCCTTTCTCCTCTCCGTTCCTGAACTTTTCCTGCCTCTACCAAGCCTCCTCTGCCGGCCCTCTGTCTCCAAGATTCTCTTCCAGGGCTGGCTAGGGCTTCTCTTTCAAAAAAATAACAGTTTTTCCCTGTGCCCCGTTACACAAAGGGAAACGGTGTGTTCACATGCTAGTGCAACCCTGGGCAAGACTCCCTGCCATGAGGCAGTGGGACCAAAGGACGAGGAACACCTCCGAGTCTGCAGGCCTCTTTGGGGCTTTTCTTATCTTCCTAAGCCCACCTCCACTCACCCAAAAGGAACCGGAAGAGTAGAAGAAGTCAGTCAGCCCCAGAAGGTGTCAAGGTGTTTCTCCAGTTTACCTGCACAGGCCACCCATGGAAGGCGAAACCATCCAGAGGCTCAAGCTTTACATCAATGAGACTGCTGCAAACTAGGGTGCTTGCCAGGCATCCTGAGAATTTCCTGGGATAATCCACTCAAGATTTTGCACCTCAGGGCTGAAACAGGCCTCTTTATTCCATTCAGGAGGAATTTGGCCCCATACTGGTTCTTGAGAGGTCGGGCATGTCGTGACGAAAAGCCCCAGAAAAGTGTCCTGGACAGTCCCTGCGGTTGGCCAATGCCCAAACAGGAACCGGGAGCGGACCAAACTTCCGGGAACCAACCCCATGGCCTGGCCCAATCAAGTGCCGGCACGGAGCCCTTGGACACCAACCGCAGCTATAGCCCCCGCTTCCTACCTTATATAGGAGAACCTGGCTTGAACGCCAGCCCTGGCTATAAAACCCCATCCTCACCCCTCATACCTCGCAGACTCCCTTCCCTTGTTCGCTCGTCCCCCCGGGAGTTCTGCCCGAGAGCGAGACCGCCCAATAAAGGTTTCCATCGACGGTCCTTAGAGGTGGCTCTTTCTTCCCGCAGCGTTTCTAACAGTTCTCCGTGGCTTTCTGCCAACCCATATGTGTTCAATGAGTGGAGTGGGTACCAACTCATCAGGGCCAAGCAGTGAGCCAAGCAAAAGGTGGTGCTCACAGACCAGGGATGGGTAGTTTGAAAGACTTCAGACTGGATACATACATACCACATTTCCTGTTATTGCCATTACAAATGCCCACAAGTTTAGCAACATGAAACAACACAAATTTAGTGTCTTACAGGTCTGGAGGTCAGAAGTCTGAGATGGGTCTTACTGGGCTAAATCAAGGTTAAGACAGCTGCATTCCTCACTGAAGGCTTTTTCCTTGCCTTTTCTGGGTTCTAGAGAAACACTGGGCTGGATGAAGCACAAGCTGCAATCAAGATTGCCGGGAGAAATATCAATAACCTCAGACATGCAAATGACACCACCCTTATGGCAGAAAGTGAAGAAGAACTAAAAAGCCTCTTGATGAAAGTGAAAGAGGAGAGAGAAAAAGTTGGCTTAAAGCTCAACATTAAGAAAACAAAGATTATGGCATCCGGTCCCATCACTCCATGGGAAATAGATGGGGGGAACAGTGGAAACAGTGTCAGAGGTTATTTTGGGAGGCTCCAAAATCACTGCAGATGGTGACTGCAGCCATGAAATTAAAAGACGCTTACTCCTTGGAAGAAAAGTTATGACCAACCTAGATAGCATATTCAAAAGCAGAGACATTACTTTGCCGACTAAGGTCTATCTAGTCAAGGCTATGGTTTTTCCAGTGGTCATGTATGGATGTGAGATTTGGACTGTGAAGAAAGCTGAGTGCCGAAGAATTGATGCTTTGAACTGTGGTGTTGGAGAAGACTCTTGAGAGTTTCTTGGACTGCAAGGAGATCCAACCAGTCCATTCTGAAGGAGATCAGCCCTGGGTGTTCTTTGGAAGGAATGGTGCTAAAGCCGAAACTCCAGTACTTTGGTCACCTCATGCGAAGAGTTGGCTCATTGGAAAAGACTCTGATGCTAGGAGGGATTAGGGGCAGGAGGAGAAGGGGACGACAGAGGGTGAGATGGCTGGATGGCATCACGGACTTGATGAATGTGAGTGTGAGTGAACACCAGGAGATGGTGATGGACAAGGAGGCCTGGCGTGCTCCGATTCATGGGGTTGCAAAGAGTCGGACGTGACTGAGTGACTGAACTGAGCTGAACTGAACTGGCATTTAAAGGCCAGAGATGCTGCTAAACCGCCTGCAATGCATAGACTTCTCTCCACAACAAAGACTATGCCAACAGTGCTGAGGTTAAGATAACTTTTTCTTGATACATGTACAGCAATCAGAGTTCTTTTATACTCTTTGCCATTAAAAGATTTTTTTTTCCTGGAGTAATCACTTACTGGATTTCACTTCTGGAGTTCACTTACAATGCTGTGTCAGTTTCAGGTGGCTTGGAGTGTTTCAATTATACATATACCTATATTTATTATTTTTCAGTGTCTTTTCTATTTTTCTTTTTTCCTTCTTTTTCCCCAAGTGCTGTTGAAGAGACTCACATAATTGGAGCTAGTGGGGCAATGACCAGTTCATCTCTCCAACTTTAGCAAGTTTTCAACATGGCTCATTACAAATATGCAGCCTGCTGCTGTGCTAAGACCAAGTTCCTCTTACTTTCTCTGGAATTTACGAAATTCCTCCAAAGCCTGCTGTTACCTCGGAACAAAGAGAAATGCAAAGAGTCGGACACGACCAAGCTACTGAACTGAACTGAACTGAACTGAGAGGCTGCCCACATTCCTTGGCTCATGGCTGTCTTCTCCCATTTTCAAAGACAGTAAGAGCCAGTTGGATCTCTTAAGTCGCATCATCCTGACACTACCTCTTTTTCCTCCCTTTTCCTTTATAAGGACCTTTGTAATTGCATTCTAGAGCCACCCAGATCGTCCAGGTTCATCTTTTTATGAAAAGTCAGCTGATTGTTGCTATTTCAGTCAGTTAGTCATGTCTGACTCTTTGTGACCCTGTGGACTGTACGTCAGACTCTTCTGTTCACTATCTCCTGAAGTTTGCTCAAATTCATGTCCATTGAATTGTGATGCTATCTAACTATCTCATCTTCTGCCTCTGCCTTCTTATTTTGTCCATAATCTTTTCCAGTGAGTCGGTTTTTTGCATCAAGTAGCCAAAAGAAAGAACTTTGCATCAGTCCTTCTAATGAACATTCAGGATTGATTTCCTTTAGGATTGACTGGCTTGATCTCCTTACAGCCCAAGTGACTCTCAAGAGAGTCAGCTTATTAGCATCTTTAATCCCATCTGCAACTGTCATCCTCCTTGCCATACAACATTACATGTTATGTTGTGCTATCATAGACCAATCACAGAACTGCTCTGAGCCTCTGTTCCTTTCATATTAGTTAAGAAGAGCATAACTTTAGTCTAGTGAAATGTCATGAAGATCCAACAGAAAGGCAATTGCAAGGGTGTTGAAGAACAATTTTGAGCTAAAACTCTTTCTTTCCCTTTTGTCCTCTTCCCCTTCCCCTTGTCCTTTTCCTCCTCTTTTCTTCCTTCTCTTTCTTCTTCTTCTTTTAATAGTAAGCAGAGTCTTACCTGAAGGGTGAGGAGAAAGAGTTTCCTACTGGCATTTAATGATGCTAAAGCTGAAACTCCAGTACTTTGGCCACCTAATGCAAAGAGTTGACTCCTTGGAAAAGACTCTGATGCTGGGAAGGATTAGGGGCAGGAGGAGAAGGGGACGACAGAGGGTGAGATGGCTGGATGGCATCACGGACTTGATGAACGTGAGTGTGAGTGAACTCCAGGAGATGGTGATGGACAAGGAGGCCTGGCGTGCTCCGATTCATGGGGTTGCAAAGAGTCGGACGTGACTGAGTGACTGAACTGAGCTAGGATTAGGGGCAGGAGGAGAAGGGGACGACAGAGGGTGAGATGGCTGGATGGCATCACGGACTTGATGAACGTGAGTGTGAGTGAACTCCAGGAGATGGTGATGGACAAGGAGGCCTGGCGTGCTCCGATTCATGGGGTTGCAAAGAGTCGGACGTGACTGAGTGACTGAACTGAGCTGAACTGAACTGGCATTTAAAGGCCAGAGATGCTGCTAAACCGCCTGCAATGCATAGACTTCTCTCCACAACAAAGACTATGCCAACAGTGCCGAGGTTAAGATAACTTTTTCTAGATACATGTACAGCAATCAGAGTTCTTTTATACTCTTTGCCATTAAAAGATTTTTTTTTCCTGGAGTAATCACTTACTGGATTTCACTTCTGGAGTTCACTTACAATGCTGTGTCAGTTTCAGGTGGCTTGGAGTGTTTCAATTATACATATACCTATATTTATTATTTTTCAGTGTCTTTTCTATTTTTCTTTTTTCCTTCTTTTTTCCCAAGTGCTGTTGAAGAGACTCACATAATTGGAGCTAGTGGGGCAATGACCAGTTCATCTCTCCAACTTTAGCAAGTTTTCAACATGGCTCATTACAAATATGCAGCCTGCTGCTGTGCTAAGACCAAGTTCCTCTTACTTTCTCTGGAATTTACGAAATTCCTCCAAAGCCTGCTGTTACCTCGGAACAAAGAGAAGAATTAATCCTCCTCTTGTCAATGGGAAAAGGAAACAGACCCTTTTGGTGACCAAGGCTGTAGCAGCAGAAGAGCCCACAGTCTTTCCTGCTGTGTCCTCTGGAGAGGGCACAGCTGTGAAGCGGTGCATCATCTCCTAAACATCCCATGGCTGATGCAAATATGCTCCCACTGAAGAAACACTACAAACACACACAGAATGCCAGTGTTATATAAGAAGTCGGGACAGCAAACACAATATTTATCACATGCTGACTATTTACTGGGCATTGTCTTGTATCTGTATTACTTTATTTAATCTTCACAAAACCCCATTAGTTAGACAAGTACTATTATTAGCCTTGATTTGTGGATGAGAAAACACACACTGAAAGGTTACAAAACTTGCCTAGGATCATATCACTATGAAGTGGAAAATCAGGGTGAAGCAGTGAAGGTAAGAAAAAATGAAAAGACTTAGCCAAGATGCTAAGTAGAACCAAATACAGCTCCATCTTACTTACTTGCAGTGTCTTCACCCACAAGGTGTGGAGGGACTAATACTGACATACAGACATCACCACTGTGTGCCAGGCAGTGGTTCAGTTTGTAGGTAAAGTGTTTTCCATGTAAAAATACAAATTGAGACAAAAGATTAAAATGCCTCACAGAGTTCCCTCTGTTACATACGCAAACAACAAAGTTCGTACTTCCCTTAAAAAGGCATAACAAAGTTCATACTTTCCTTTAAAACCTATAGAAGAACAAAGGATGGCTGAAATTCAAGGAACATTAGCTCAAGGCATTTTTTCACAGCTCTTACTAACACTGGAAAGACAAAAGAAACTGACATAGACCAAGGAGACCAACTTTGACTTGGCCCCAAGAATCACAAATTAATACTATGAAAAGAGAATTAACATCTGTTAACCCTACCTTCCGAGAAGGCAATGGCAACCTACTCCAGTACTCTTGCCTGGAAAATCTCATGGACGGAGGAGCCTGATAGGCTGCAGTTCGTGGGGTCACAAAGAGTCAGACACGACTGAGTGACTTCACTTTCACTTTTCACTTTCATGCATTGGAGAAGGAAATGGCAACCCACTCCAGTGTTCTTGCCTGGAGAATCCCAGGGATGGCAGAGCCTGGTGGGCTGCCTTCTATGGGATCGAAGGGATCCCACAGAGTCGGACACGACTGAAACGACTTAGCAGCAGCAGCAACCCTACCTTAATACCACCATCATCACCACTGCATAATGACAATCATGGTTTCATGCTTTATAGTTTACAAGGTTCCTTTAGTAAGCCAAGTTAGAGGATGAAATGGAGAAAAGTCTTCCTCTGAACTTTTTAAGCATAGTTAGAGCTATGCGTGGAAGTCAAAAAACAATGTCTTCAAAAATCATACATTTTAAAATTGCTGTCACATGTACATTTTCTTTTAAACCTCTCTGCAATCTTTGAAAGAATATGGGGATGGTATTTGAAACCCTGGGGATTATCAGTTCACTTCTATTTTTCCACATATTTGTAGTCAGTGTATAATTGTATCAATAATCAGCACTGCCCATTCTCATCACCAAGAGAGCTTGTCTTCCTCACTCAGTTTGAAGCTTCTGGAGCCTACTTGGCTTTGTATTAAATAAATGCCATTGAACCATTCTTCAGACATTGTAATTAATCCATTTGACTAAAGAAACAATGTCATGTCAATTCCTCTTTTACAGCCATGGCTGAAAAGGCTATGGATCCCTGATTAATGAAACATACTGACCTAAAGAAAACAGCACTTCTCAGAAAAAAATTGTGTAGCACTTGAATCAAAATGCTGCAGTAAATTGAATCTAAAGTTAGTCTGGAATCATCTTGAAAGTGAAGACACTCAGTCGTGTCCGACTCTTTGCAACCCCATGGACTGCAGCCCACCAGGCTCCTCCATCCATGGGATCTTCCAGGCAAGAGTACTGGAGTGGGTTGCCATTGCCTTCTCCAGTGCATGAAAGTGAAAAGTGAAAGTGAAGTTGCTCAGTCGTGTCTGACTCTGTGTGACCCCAGAGATGGCAGCCCACCAGGCTCCCCTGTCCCTGGGATTCTCCAGGCAAGAACACTGGAGTGGTTTGCCATTTCCTTCTCCAATGCATGAAAGTGAAAAGTGAAAGTGAATTTGCTCAGTCATGTCCACTTTTAGTTACTCCACAGGCTGCAGCCTACCAGGCTCCTCCATCCATGAGATTTTCCAGGCAAGAGTACTGGAATGGGGTGCCATTGCCTTCTCCATTGGAATCATCTTACACCTAATCAAAATGAAACATAACAAGAGTTTACTACGATTGATGGAAGGAGATCCACATGGGTCATCGGCCAGAGGGAGCCCAGGTGAGGTGAGGGAGGGATATGGAGTAGCCTGGTGAAAGATATCAGAACCTCAGCAGTGTAAAAACAGTATCCATGTAGGATAGCTGCCCAGTGCATGTATCAGAACCATGACAGAGGGAGAAGGGCACCCACCTAGGAGCTGATGCCCCAGCAGAGTGTTGAAATACTGGCAGCGTACTGGGATGATAGTGACAACTGAGGCAGTTGCTGCTGCTGCTACTAAGTCACATGATTATTTAGATGCAGGGGAACTGATCAAATATATTAACAGAACAAGGATAATGGAAGTCAAGTTTCTCACTGCCAGTGAAGAGAAGTAACTGTAAGAGAAAAAAGAAAAGCAGAATGAACCAGGGATGCTGTTTTGTAACTGAATCCATAGTTGGAACCCATAGTTGTTGATGTCTGTATAGATGTATGCAGAAATAAAGATATGAATGTGTGAAAGTGTTATGTATGTGTGTGTGTGTGTGTGTATATTCGCTAGGCCTGTCCATTTGAATATGTTGGAGCAACAACATCCCAAAAGCAATGAGTGCATCTGACACGCAGGTCTTAAACTCTAAAAATACCATTTTCCTCTAAAAGAACTAAGACTCCTTAAAGAAATGACTGATTTCAAAACTAAGACTTGGAAAAAAAACAGAAGATAAGCCTGAATTATTCAAAAAAAATTTTATTGTTCAAAAAACAAACAGAAATAGCCAACAACAAGAAGGAAAGACTCAAAGGAAGATGAGGGCACATCAAAAGGAGAAAAAAGCTGGCACGAAACAGTGTCCACCAGGCAAATCTAAGAAAGTTTAAGCAAAAAAAAAAAACAGAAGATAAGCCTGAATTATTCAAAAAAAATTTTATTGTTCAAAAAACAAACAGAAATAGCCAACAACAAGAAGGAAAGACTCAAAGGAAGATGAGGGCACATCAAAAGGAGAAAAAAGCTGGCACGAAACAGTGTCCACCAGGCAAATCTAAGAAAGTTTAAGCAAAAATACACAATAGTAATAAATTATTAGGCATACAATAAAATAAGAGGCTTGAATCCATTCCGATACAAATAGGTAAATGAACAGAAAGAAAGGTCGATGAGGAATGGAAACTTTATATAATTTTATGTTACCTCTTCCCAACTATTTATTACAAAGTACTCAAAGAGTAGACTGCAAAAGCCTAGCAGGTATCACCTTAATTGAGTTAACAAAGCAAGCAGAATCAGCAATGTGGAAAATCAAAGCTGTGCACCATCTGATAGGCTTCAGTGACTTCTATGAAATCTCTTCCAGAGATACACAGCCTGAAAATAACAAGAAGGAAGCATCAGGCAAACCAAAATTGAGGACATTCTACAAAACAGCTGTCTTTTTCATCTTCAAAAGACCATGCAAGTCAAAGGAAAACTGAAAAACTCTCCTAGATTGAAGGAGATCAAAGAGATTTGACAACTAAATCCAACACAGGAGTCTGAATAGGATCCTTTGCTTACAAAAGACATTGTTGGATCAATTAGTGAGATTTGTAAAAGGACAGAGGATTGGATGGTAGTATTGTTTCATTTAATTTTCTGAATGTGATGTGGGCTTGTAGAAGAGCTTCCTTGTTTTTTAGATATACCTTAAAGTATATGAAAGTGATGGAGCATCTAGCTGGCAAACTCTTCACCAATAATTTAGAACACAAAATGTTTTTTGGTTTTTTTAACTTTCAACTTTTCTGTAAGTTTGAGAATGATTGTAAATAAAAAACATCAAATGTAATAGTGTATTCTCATTCTTTATAATAATTTAACACTTGGTGGTGATGCTATAGAATTGGAAATTAGAGAAGCCTAATGATGAAAGTTAGAAGACACTACTGTCCTGGTAGAAAGTGAAGAGGAACTACAGAGCGTCTTGATGAAGGTGAGAGAGAGGAGTGAAAAAGCTGGCTTAAAACTCAACATTAAAAAATCTGAGAACATGGCATCCAGTCCTATCACTTCATGGCAAATATATGGGGAAAAAATGAAAATATTGACAGACAGAATATCTGGGGTCTTCAGAGCCATATTAATCTTAAAAGTGATGGAAAATTCTTAAAAGTTTTATAGCTAGTGCAAGTCTTACATATTTGTGCATTTTCCATTATATCACTCTGGATGCAATATATTTGATAGTTGGGGTAAGAAATGTGAAATTCAGTTAAGTGGACTGCTGTCATAGTTACTGTGAAAGATGAAGTAACATTAGTTACAATGATGGTAGCAGTGGCAATGGAGATTGCTGGATGGTAGCGGTGGTGATAGACTTGAGAGGCATTTAGTTTATGCATATAATAATGGATTACCTTTGGATATTAAGGAAAGAAAGAAGTCACAAGTGACTGGCAAATGTTATTTGGAAAATGTAAAATCAATTTTGGACATATGAATTTTGAGTTTCATTTCAGACATCAAAATGGAAATGTTGAATATACAGCCAGATGACCACATCAGGAACTGAGAGTGAGATCTGACATAGAATTGGATATATAGATGTATGTTTGGGTAGGGGTCATTATAAAGTACATGACAAGTGAAGAAGTCTAAAGAAAACTAAATTTTCAAAGGATAGAGTGGTAAATTACGTCAAAATTTGCAGCAAGATAAGGATTATAAAAGTTATTGGATATGGTTAATTTAAGTCATGTTTCAGCATAAAGAGAGCCATTTTGATTTACCCAGTCTAGGAGACTGGCTTATGGATTACGTTGTTGTTTAGTTGCTAAGTCATGTTCAACTCTTATTTCCTGTCCTTCACGGTCTCCTTGAGTTTGTTCAAACTCAATCCATTGAGGTGGTGATGTATGGATGAAGCAAATTGGGACAAAATAGAGATTTTAAGTAAAGATTATTTACTGAAGAAATTTCATTGGGAAACAGAGAATAGGGAGGAAATGGGTGAAATTTGAGGAAATGCATGAATAGAAGAAAGGGGTTTTTGATAGAATAAATCTTGTTTAAAAATATATCAATAAAGCTTAAGTTCACAATTGTATTTAACAATCCAATTGAAAAGGAAAAAGAGGATAGGGATCAAATAATAACATAAGATTTTTGAAAACTCAATAAAGAATATGGCTGGAAGGACAAGTTAAGTGATTAAGAAAAAACATATAGCAAGATGAAAAATAATAATATATACATAATAAAATACTGATTAGTTTAATACTAATGAGAAAATGATAGTGATGATGATGATTTCTGTTTAGTGATTACTATGTGCCAGTCACTATTTCAATCACTTTACATGTAAGATGGGAATATTGGCAGACTGTAGGCTTGATAACAAAACATTGAAAGCATTTCCTTCTGATGGATTTTTATTCTTTATACAATAAGAAGTAAGGTCATATACTAATAGCAATGGCATATTGTGCTTGATAGGAAGAGGTTGCCAGAAATCTGAGAAAAATGAAAAACTTTAAAACAGTCATAAAAATGAGTACAAGTTGAAAACAGAAATATAGTGGAACTGTGAGGCAATGTTTTGGACCTGAAGCTAGTGATCATGAATTTATAGTGATATCCATCTGCTTTGTGGTGTCACTTTCTCTAATATGGCTCAGTAGCTCAGATTAAATTAATCATCAATCAACCAACCATTGATGCCTTTAGCACATAGGGTAAAATCAGATGCTCTGAAGAGAGCAAACGTCAGTAAGCTTATACTTTGACTTTTACTTAGCCAAGATAATTAAAACCCTGTGTTTTAGGGGTCTAGTTCCAAATACAGTGTAACTAGCCTTAGGCTAATCTATTAATAGATAGCAATTATAAGCTCTAAAAATATATTAAAACATGCACAACTCTTTAAAAATACTGGGGAACAGCAGAATCACACTCTTCTGAAGTGCCCACATTCTCCAGAATAGATCACATATTAAGCCACAAGAGAAGTATCAATAAATCTAAGAGAACTGAAATCATCTCAAGTATGTTTTTGACCACAATAGTATGCAACTAAAAATTACAAGAAAGAAACTGGGAAAAATACAAACACATGGAGATTAAACATGATAGTCAACTACCAAAGGGTCAATATGAAATAAAAAAGAAATTTAAAAATACATCAAAACAAATAATAATTAAAATAAAACATTCCAAATCTACAGAATGCAGCAAAAGCAGATTTAAGAAGAAAGTTTTTAGCAAAACAGGCCTTTCTCAGTAAACAGCACCAAATAATCAACCTAACTTTCTGCATAAAGAAAGTAGAAAAACAAGTTAAGCCCTAAGTTAGGAAAAAGAAGGAAATAGTAAAAATCACAGTGGAAGTAAGTAAAACAGAGAATAAAGTAATAGAAAAGATCAAAAATTCAATATATTTTTCTTTGAAAAAATAAAGCTAACAAACCTTTAAACAGACTCATGAAGAAAAAAGGGAATGGGCTTAAATAATTAATGCCAGAAATGAAAGAAGTTACAATTAACACCATGGAAATACAAAACATCATAAGAGATGACTATGAACAATCATGTACCAGATGTGTATAAGAGACAGGAACTCTGGGAGTTGGTGATGGATAGGGAGGCCTGGCGTGCTGCAATTCATGGAGTTGCAAAGAGTCGGACATGACTGAGCGACTGAACTGAACTGAACTATCAAACTCTTTCAAAAAACTGAAGAAAAAAGAACAGTTCCAAATTTACTTTATGAGACCAGTGTTAACTTGTCTCATACAAAGACACCACCAAAAAAAAAAAAAAATTACAAGGCCAACAATCTCAATGAAAGTAGATGTAAAAATCATCAATGAAATTGACAAACCAAACTCAACAATACATTAAGAGGATAATACACCACAATCAAGTGGGATTTATTCCAGGGATATCAGAATAGTTCAACAATTGCAATGTGATACAACAACTTAAAGTGAAGAATAAAAGTCATATGATCATTCCAAAAGATACATAAAAAGCATTTGATGAAATATAGCATCCACTTATAACAGAAGCTCTCAACAAGGTGAGTATAGAGGGGATACAACCCAACACAATAAAGGCCGTATATGACAAATCCATTCTGTTCCTGGGTATGTGTCTAGAATAAAATGAAAGCACAACATTCAAAAGATATATACACTCCAGTGTTCACACCATCATTAAAACAGCTTAAATATTGAAACAATACGTGTCCATCAACAGGTGATTGAGTAAAGAAGATATACAATGAGCATTACTCAGCCATCAAAAAGAATGAAATTCTTCCATTTTCAAAAACATGGACAGGCCTGTAGCGCATTATCCTTAGTGAAAAAGAGAGAGATGGACAAATACTCTATCACTTATATGTGGAATCTTTAAAATAAATGAATGATTATAACAAACAAACAGACTCACAGTTACAGAGTACAAACTAGGGTTACCAGTGGGAGAGGGTAAGTGGAAGGGCATGAAAAGGAAGATTGAGAGTACAAATTACTGTGCATAAAATAAATTAGCTACAAGGATATATTGTACAGTACAGAGCATATAGCCAATGTTTTAATATACAATAACTTAAAATGGAATCACTATGTTGTATACCTGAAAACAATATAGCAAGGAGATCCAACCAGTCCATTCTGAAGGAGATCAGTCCTGTGTGTTCTTTGGAAGGAATGATGCTGAAGCTGAAACTCCAGTACTTTGGCCACCTCATGCGAAGAGCTGACTCACTGGAAAAGACTCTGATGATGGGAGGAACTGGGGGCAGGAGGAGAAGGGGACGACTGAGGATGAGACGGCTGGATGGCATCACCAACTCGATGAACGTGAGTCTGAGTGAAATCTGGGAGTTGGTGATGGACAGGGAGGCCTGGCATGCTGCGATTCATGGGGTCACAAAGAGTCAGACATGACTGAGTGACTGAACTGAACTGCACAATTTTTAAAAAATTTGAAGTAAGCAAATATCTCTCTTCAAAAGTCTGTGCTGGAATCTAGTATGATATTAGAGTTTTTTAGCTTTTCTCCTATAGCTGACAAAAGAAAAGTTCTTCAATATTACTCTGTAGGTAGAAAACAACTTGGGTCTTACAAAAGCACAAGACAAGAGGTCTAACATTGGTCTGATTTTATGGACAACAGGAAGCAAATCCTAGAGTGCTTTGATCAATGACTTCATAGTTTATTTTTACAAAGGACCAAAATTTTCATAAAACAAGCCTAATGCAGTACTAAAATGCAAACATTCCTCCAAAGACAACTCTGGGACTTAATTGTCTACGGACATTTAAGGTATAAATGTGTGTGTGTGTGTGTGTGTGTGTGTGTGTGTGTGTTAGTCACTCAGTGTGTCTGACTCTTCCGATCTCATGGATAATAGCCTGTCAGGCTTCTCTGTTCATGAAATTCTTCAGGCAAGACAACTGGAGTGGGTTTCCATTTCCTCCTCCAGGAGATCTTACCAACCTAGGGATCAAATCTGGGTCTCCTGAATTGTAGGCAGATTCTTTACCATCTGAGCCACCAGGGAAGGCCCATATAAATATATATCACAAGTTATTTTTAGGCTATTTGGATAGATTTCAATATGACACTTTAATTTTTATACAGTGTATCCAGTATGTCCTCATACAGGCATCACTATAAATGATTAGTATAAGATTCTTTCTGGAAGGAAGACTTTAGGGAGAATTTGAGAAAAGAAATAAACAAAACGACACAAAAAATTTCAGAGTTTCTAGAGTGCCTGGGTAAGACGAGTTAAGGACAACATACAAAAGGGAAACTAGAATTTATTTCTTACTGCCCACTTTAGCTTTTACTCCTGACCCCAATTTAAGGAGTTCTAGACAATATATCCAACCAGTCCATTCTGAAGGAGATCAGTCCTAGGTGTTCTTTGGAAGGAATGATGCTGAAGCTAAAACTCCAGTACTTTGGCCACCTCATGCGAAGAGTTAACTCATTGGAAAAGACTCTGATGCTGGGAGGGATTGGGGGCAGGAGGAGAAGGGGACGACCGAGGATGAGATGGCTGGATGGCATCACTGACTCAATGGACATGAGTCTGAGTGAACTCTGGGAGTTGGTGATGGACAGGGAGGCCTGGCGTGCTGCGATTCATGAGAATCACAGAGAATCGGACATGACTGAGCGACTGAACTGAACTGAACTGAGACTATATATCAGAAGAAAGAAGCAATATTAACCCTTTTAATCCACATCAGTGTTGTTTAGTAAATAAAGAACAAAATTATCAAATAGGATGCCATATCATTACCACATTAAGGCTTAAGTGTGCATTAAAATGGATTTTCCAGGTGGCACACTGGTGGTAAAGAACCCACTTGAAAATGCAGAAGACAGGAGATGCAGATCAGGAAGATCCCCAGGAGGAGGTCATGGCAACCCACTTCAGCATTCTTACCTGGAGAATCCCATGGACCAAGGAGACTGCCAGGCTACAGCCCACAGAGTCGTCAAGCGCTGGACATGACTGAAGCAATTTAGCAAATCACAGAGAATCGGACATGACTGAGCGACTGAACTGAACTGAACTGAGACTATATATCAGAAGAAAGAAGCAATATTAACCCTTTTAATCCACATCAGTGTTGTTTAGTAAATAAAGAACAAAATTATCAAATAGGATGCCATATCATTACCACATTAAGGCTTAAGTGTGCATTAAAATGGATTTTCCAGGTGGCACACTGGTGGTAAAGAACCCACTTGAAAATGCAGAAGACAGGAGATGCAGATCAGGAAGATCCCCAGGAGGAGGTCATGGCAACCCACTTCAGCATTCTTACCTGGAGAATCCCATGGACCAAGGAGACTGCCAGGCTACAGCCCACAGAGTCGTCAAGCGCTGGACATGACTGAAGCAATTTAGCACACACTCATGAGCATTAAAATATACAAGTTAAAATGGTGTATGCCTTAGTTTGACTACCACAGTTATTTGCTAAATACCTGTGCAGAAAATTCCCCCAATACCAGTATGATTATTATATGAAAGAAGATTTTATATACATAGAATAAGGCTTGTTATAATCACTCAGACTTCACATTGCCCTCAAACCAGTGCTTTAAACTTGTCCTAATTTCTGAAATACTCATTACCACTTCTAGCCTTCTCATTTACCTTCCATTTGGGAAGAACATTTACTCTGAGCCTTTTCTCCATATATTTCTTGATGCTTTTGGGGGAATCAATGCTCAGTGACATTTCAATTACTATAGCACAATATTTAAAGAGGATGAAATTATGTATTGCTATTATTTTATAAGTCTTACTAGGATGGCTATTAGTTTGGGGTCCTTCAATAATTCCCATGATATTCTATCTGTGGAAAGAATATGATTCAGTTTTAAGATTTGATTATAGTCCTATAAAACAAATTTACTTTATTTTATTATTCTTCATTGGATGACTTCTAGGCTCAGACATGCCAATTCCCCTTCTTAAATATGACAATAAATGGGCATGTGTGTTTG
>SJYC01012746.1:0-36709 GCA_006408675.1 Madoqua kirkii | reverse complement strand
TAGTAGCAGGTTTTTTTATTTAAACTAATATTTTCTCTATTAAATGCACACTAAAAATATTCCATATTTATCTGTTGTTATGACTCTGAAATCATTGTGTTAATTGCATGATAGTCTAGAGAATATGTAGACATATTTCTGATGAACCAATTGTCAATACTTCCAAATTCTGCCCAAAGCATTTTGACATTAATGTGATTATTAATTATTTTGGGGGGCCTCATTACACAGAAAAGTTCTT
This sequence comes from Madoqua kirkii, assembly GCA_006408675.1. NCBI lineage: Eukaryota > Metazoa > Chordata > Mammalia > Artiodactyla > Bovidae > Madoqua > Madoqua kirkii. The sequence goes on along the minus strand of SJYC01012746.1, from coordinate 36,468 downwards.
TCTTCATTTTTACATTCCTCAAGTAATGTCTTTCTTGTTTTACAGTGGTTTCAATAATGATCAGAAATTTACTGGACATCAGTAATTAGTAACTACTCCAGTCATGTTAGCCCTAATTAGCCCTAAAAATCAGAAGGAAGTTATTTTAGATGATAGCATTAATAATGATCACCATGCTAATCGGTCCTAGTAGTAAAAGTAGACAACTTGATCAACAGCAATTAGTTTTGGCTTTTTACCCACTGCAATCATGTAGACTCATTTCCACATAGGGCTAAAAATCAATGTATTCTCCTATTATTTAAATTGTCAATTATGCCTTTCATCCCCCAAATGAATCCTAGCCTCTGGCCTACGCATTTACAGTAGTCGAAGCACTGCTGATTCATAATAATCTACTGGTTTGGTAAGTTTATTCATTGTGCAATATAAGGGTAAAGGCCTCATAATAATGTCACTGAATTAATTCCAAAGCTTTAGGATTTCTCCAAGTCTCCTTCAACTAATCAGCTGTCACCATACATAACAACCAAGATCATTAAAATCATAATGTAACTGTGATTCTATTCCAAATAAACTATAATCTAAATATTCTACATTCAGCATACAGCTAACCATTGAACAACATGAGATTTGGGGCACTGACTCCCGAACAGTGAAAAATCCCCATATTATTTACAGTCAGCTCTCAGTATCTATGATTCCACATCCTCCAATTCAACCAACCACAGACTGCATAGGACTGCAGTATTTACTCTTGGAAAAAAAAATCCACATGTAAGTGAACCAACACAGTTCAAATTTCACATTGTTGAAAGGTTAACTATACTATGTTCATAAACATAGTACAGTTAAAACTCTCCTCTGTGTCTTTCCTTAGTAGAAAATGAACAAAGATTTATATACAGTTATAATATTACTGTTTCATATAAAAATTTTAATATTTAATAGGCATGTATATCTCATGAATTGACATCAATAAAATAAAATCACTGTCAGCTTTCTTCTGCCTGATCTCTGTTTACTTCTGCTTGAAGAGTCTTCACCCAAACTATCAACTTGGAAAACATCTCCTTATCTGTCAAGAAACAGCTCACCTACCACTGTTTTTGGGTCATGGTCTAGAAGTAATAAAGCTTGCTCTGGGAAGTGTTGTAGGTGATATGAACAAGGTACTCATATCTGGATTTGTTAAATTCCAGTCTTGCTCTTAAAAGTTACCTCACATTGCCTGAGTTTGAAGAACTTCAACAAGTTACTTATATTTTCCACACTTCAGCATCCTCAATTTATAAGGTAAATAAAATAGCATTTATTACAGAGGATTGATTTGGAGACCACTTAAGAATATATGTAAATCATTTTAAGGAAGGCTTGATAAATGATGCTGTTGTTTAGTAGCTTAGTTGTGTCAGACATTTTTGTGAGCCCATAGACTGTAACCCTCTAGGTTCCTCTGTCCGTGGGATTTTCCAAGCAAGAACATTGGAGTGGGTTGCCGTTTCCATAAGCTCAATAAATGTTAGATATTAATAAGCCTTCCTCAGTGATCAATGCAAACAAATAAAGGAAAACAATGGAATGGGAAAGACTAGACATCTCTTCAAGAAAATTAGAGATACCAAGAGAACATTTCATGCAAAGATGGGGCACAATAAAGGGCAGAAATGATTTGGACCTAACAGAAGCAGATGATATTAAGAAAAGGTGACAAGAATACACAGAACTGCATAAAAAAGATCCTGATAACTCAGATAACCACAATGGTGTGATCACTCACCTAAAGCCAGACATCCTGGAATTCAAAGTCAAGTGGGCCTTAGGAAGCATCATTACAAGCAAAGTTGGTGGAGGTGATGGAATTCCAGTTGAGCTATTTAAAATCCTGAAAGATGATGCTGTGAAAGTGCTGCACTCAATATGCCGGCAAATATGGAAAACTCAGCAGTGGCCACAGGACTGGAAAAGGTCAGTTTTCATTCCAATCCCAAAGAGAGTTCAAACTGCCACACAACTGCACTCATCTCACAGGCTAGCAAAGAAATGCTCAAAATTCTCTAAGCCAGGCTTCAACACTACATGAACTGAGAACTTCCAGATATTCAAGCTGTATTCAGAAAAGAGAGAGGAACCAGAGATCAAATTGCCAACATCTGTTGGGTCATAAAAAAGCAAGAGAGTTCCAGAAAAACATCTACTTCTACTTTATTGACTATGCCAAAGCCTCTGATTGTGTGGATCACAATAAACTGTGGAAAATTCTGCAAGAGATGGGAATACCAGACCACCTGACCTGCCTCTTGAGAAATCTATATGCAGGTCAGGAAGCAACAGAACTGGACATGGAACAACAGACTTGTTCCAAATAGGAAAAGGAGTACCTTAAGGCTGTATATTGTCACCCTGCTTATTTAACTTCTATGCAGAGTACATCATGAGAAGCACTGGGCTGGAGGAAGCACAAACTAGAATCAAGATTGCCAGGAGAAATATCAATAACCTCAGATATGCAAATGATACCACCCATATGGCAGAAAGTGAAGGGGAGCTGAAGGGCTTCTTGATGAAAGTGAAAGAGGAGAGTGAAAAAGCTGGCTTAAAACTCAACATTCAGAAAACTCAGATCATGGCATCTGGTCCCATCACTTCATGGCAAATGGATAGGGAAACAACAGAAACAGTGACAGATTTTATTTTCTTGGGCTCCAAAATCACTGCAGATGATGACTGGCCATGAAATTAAAAGATGCTCACTCCTTAGAAGAAAAGCTTGACCAACCTAGACAGCATATTAAAAAGCAGAGACATCATTTTGTCAACAATGGTCCATCTAGTCAATGCTATGGTTTTTTCAGTACTCATGTATGGATGTGAGAATTGGACCATAAAGAAAGTTGAGCACAAGGGAAACAACAGAAACAGTGACAGATTTTATTTTCTTGGGCTCCAAAATCACTGCAGATGATGACTGGCCATGAAATTAAAAGATGCTCACTCCTTAGAAGAAAAGCTTGACCAACCTAGACAGCATATTAAAAAGCAGAGACATCATTTTGTCAACAATGGTCCATCTAGTCAATGCTATGGTTTTTTCAGTACTCATGTATGGATGTGAGAATTGGACCATAAAGAAAGTTGAGCACTCAAGAGTTGATGCTTTCAAACTGTGGTGTTGGAGAAGACTCTTGAGAGTCCCTTGGACTGCAAGATCCAACCAGTCAATCCTAAAGGAAATCAGTCCCAAATATTCTTTGGAGGACTGATGCTGAAGCTGAAACTCTAATACTTTGGCCACCTGATGCAAAGAACTGACTTACTGGAAAAAGATCCCAATGCTGGGAAAGATTGAAGACAGGAGGAGAAGGGGACAACAGGATGAGATGGTTGGATGGCATCACTGACTCACTGGACATGAGTTTGAGCAAGCTCCAGGAACTGGTGATGGACAGGTAATCCTGGCGTGCTGCAGTCCATGGGGTCGCAAAGAGTCGGACATGACTGAGCACTGATTGAACTGACTGAAAAGTATTGCAAAACATTTTAAGGGAAAATATTAACTGTATGAAATAAAGGTACAAAATAATTACAATGATGATTCAGATGTGAGAAAGACTGTACTAATCATTAATCAGTAAAGATTCTATTGCTTCATATGATAATGTGAGCTATCTATAATTAGAATTAGTTAATATTAAAAGACTATTTCCTTCTTGAATACATTTCTTGAATTACTTCTTCAGTTCTTTCATTGAAGCACACTGGGATAGGCTAACTTACTGTTTGCTCAGCAAGCTTTGCTATTCTTGTTTCTTTAACATGTAAAATAAGTTATCATATTCATCACTGCAATGAAGAATTATGCCTGTTCCAGCACTATTCTCTTCCCTCAGCAGCTGATTAAAATGTATTTGATTCTGTCATTCACAATTTTTTCTATGTACTAGTGGTCAACTGGGGCAAAGACTGTGGCAAGTAACAAATAATTTATTATCAAACTATGTGCATAAATGCAATCAGACATTTTCTTGAAGCTGTTTGGACTGAATGACTCACAAGGGTTCAAAGTTTACACTTATTTATTCCTGAGGGTTATTATGTGAAGAAAAACCCAAGCAATATTTTACAAATCCATTCAAAGGTACACTGACTTTTTAAAGTTAAATTATTTCCCCAACATTTTCTATTATTTTTTCAAATAGCATTTGGGGAGGGTAGCTTTTAAATACTGATAAAGCTAACACTTTTTGATATAAAATTGTGAATTCTTTACCATAGCCTAGTGCAATACCCAGAGAAGGCAATGGCACCCCACTCCAGTACTCTTGCCTGGAAAATCCCATGGATAGAGGAGCCTGGTAGGCTGCAGTCCATGGGGTCACAGAGAGACACGACTGAGCGACTTCACTTTCACTTCTTACTCATGCATTGGAGAAGGAAATGGCAACCCACTCCAGTGTTTTGCCTAGAGAATCCCAGGGATGGGAGGGCCTGGTGGGCTGCCGTCTATGGGGTCGCACAGAGTTGGACACAACTGAAGCGACTTAGCAGCAGCAGCAGCAGCAGCAGCAGCAGCAGCAGCAGCAGCACAGTGCCTGCTTTAGGCCCTGAAAGTTTTCTGTTCTGTCTGATATTGATCTGTGCACCCAATTAAATCCGTTTCCAGACTTTACTGCGTTGAGGTATTTAAACAGGACTGATGTTAAGTACCAAATGAGAAAAGTACTGTAAAGCTAAGAAGCCCAGTCAAATGCGTTTGAGAAATAAAGACAGATGGTACCTATTAGAGAGCTTTCTACAGTTGAACCACACTATTTACGCTTAAATTTTCTTTGATAACTGGTTCATTTGCAGATGTACATATGCTTTGGGAGGTAAATATAATATGCTAAATATGCTGTATATACTTGGGCTGTGGATTCATACTGTTTCTAGGTCTTCTCAGTGAAAAAAGCTAGTGTGTATGTACCCCAACCTCTGCCCACCAAAACACAGTTGATATTATACTGATACAAACTTGGAACAAAATATTTTTCTTTCGCTGGATCTTATATACTTTTTCACAGTAGAATTCTCTTTTCTATGTTAAAGATACAATACAATTAAATTTTTGTCTTATTCTTTTAGATTTATTCCATGTTTTGTGTTGAACTGTATCTCCCAAAAGATGCTGAAGTCCTAACTTCCAGTACCTATGAATGTGACTCTTTTCTGAAATAGGTCTTTGCAGATGATCACCTTCAGAAGAGGTCATCAGGGTGGGTGCTTTAATAAATAATATTGGCCTTTGCTTTTTCTGAGCTAAAGACCCAAAACCTCAGCCTCTCCAAATTATGTCATGATGTATATCTTCAGACCAAAAGCCAAGCTTATGTGACTTAATGATTTCAGCGGTGGAAATAAACTTGCTGTTTGCATCCTTAACCATTGGTTAGCTAAATTTGTTATTCATCATATTTAGATGTTTAAAAGCAGAGTCTTATTTATTAGGAGATTCAATGGGAAAGTAGAAAGTAATAGCATGCATCACTCATATTGTCCCACCTCAGTTCCAAAATCAAAACATTTTTCATACTATAGGATGCCTTCCCAGGTGGCTCAGTGGCAAAGAAACAGCAGGAGAGCAGGAGATGTGGCTCAGATCCCTCCCCTGGAGAAGGAAATGGCAACCTTCTCCAGTATTTTTGCCTGGAAAATTCCATGGACAGAGGAGCATGGTGGGCTAGAGTCCGAGGGTTCGCAGAGTTGGACACAGCTGAGCATGCATGCAGTACGCTACAGGAGAGTCCACCTGCCAAAGGATAGCAGCACTTTCTCTTGGACAAGATCTTGCATATCGCTTAGCCTCTCTACCTCCTGTAGCTTGGTCAAGGGGATGAATCCAAGGAGTGAAGTCAGGACATGAATTAAAGTGCTAGACATACAACCTTCAAGTCAAGCCTACGATTATTGCTCAGCTGCTCCATACAGGTTTTGTTGTGTTCCTGTCTTCATAAAGAGGCTATGCTTACCACTGGTCCTTCTTACCCAAAGATTGTACAGAAGTCATAATTCATTTAAAATTAGTTTATTCACTTCTCAAACTAGTCTGTTAGTTTTTAAAAACTCTAAATCTTGTTTAGGGAAGTAGAGTTTAAAGCTCTGAAGTAAAATATGGAAGCATTTACTAAAAGGAAAGAGTTTATCTAGTTTATTTAAAGGGAACATTCTAAGTTCCAATATATTAACTTTCTGATACTTATTTATTTATTGACCATGGCAAAATAAAAATATTATTTAAGAAATCTATCTGTAGTCTCATGTATATATGTCAATATTTTCTGTAAATTCCATTCAAGATCCTTTAACCACTTTCCACTAACTCCTTCAAAATTTCTAATAACATTATCTTTGTTATCTGCCATGATTCTGCTAATTTTCAATGTTCTATTTGTCCTTAGCACTGTAAACTGTGATCAAGTGGTTTGATCAGACTTGTTTGCTCTCCCACTAGGCTCTTACTTCCTTTGGATATAGGCTATACCTATTCATCTTTAGATTTTCCAAATATGGACCTGTTGTCAGACAAATGGCAGAATCCAATACACTCAATACATGAGCACTTATTTGCGGACATTGTTAAATTATGTGTGTATGTAGTCACAATGGCACATTATCTCAGTCAGGATCCATTCAGGGAAACCAAAGCCTTATCAGACCTTTCAGCAGAAAGAAATTTAATTTATGGACAATTGATCCCATAGGTGTTGAAAAGTTAAGAGTCTAAAAGCAGCACTGAGTAAAACCACAGACAGTAATTTCAGAAAATGGCTATCATCTACATTGCTTGGGAAACAAAAAGGAAGAGGTGAAACTGCTAAAATTTAAGAGCTCAAGGAAGAAAATCTAGAGGCAATTGCTGTTTAGACCAATGAGTAGGAGGTACTACCTTTGAGAGGACAGGAGCCTGAAAGAGCCTGCAGGTAATTACTTCTGCCAAAGAATTACTGACAAGAGGAAGACAACAGTGAGAAGGAACTCCCTTCTCCTGCCTTTCAGTCTCCATCTGGTGCCTCTGATTGACTGAAACTACCATTTGGCAAGAAGCCATTTGGCAAGAAAAAGCACCAGTCTATGTTCAATACAGGATACAGGATGCTTGGGGCCGGTGTATGGGATGAACCGGGGGGATGGGCAGGGAAGGGAGGTGGGAGGGGGCTTTAACATGGGGAGATCGTCCACACCTGTGGCTGATTCATGTCGATGTAGGGCAGAACCAATGCAGTGCTGTGAAATGGAATAAGCATTAAACAAAAAATAAAAATTAAAAAAAAACAAAAAAGAAATGTAGTTTGCAGGGTCCCAACCCCAGCATCCAAACTCAGGGTCGAGAAATGCAGGTTTGGATTTTAAGACTATAGGAAAGTAATCAGTATGCCCAATTAGGATATAATTTTTTTTAACATAGTTCAGGTGCAAGGGAAGGATACAAAAAGGAAAAAGACCTCTGAATTTTCAAATGTCTATTAAGTACAGACACCATTTTATGTTCTAAAATATTAATCATTCAACAAGTATTTGCTGGACACATACTATTTCCAGTCACAGAAAAGAACCTTCAAGTACAATATGAAAAGATGGGCATTATCCTTTCTTTCATAGAATTTAGAGACTTGAAAGAAAAATCGGCAAATAAATGTATAATTATGATAATATGTATACCAACCTAGTTCAAATCATGTAATCACCTTGGAAGAGTCAGAAAAGGAAATGAAGGGTAAAGAAGCCATTTAATATTTCCAGGATAATAGATCCCAGTTGCACAGATAATACCTGAATCCAGAGACGCAAGTCTCTAGGATTCACATATTTTCTCAGGACATCACTCTTCTTGCGAGGTGAGAGAAGCAAGGAGTGGCCTCTTGATCTGTCCTTGCTGCCAAGTTTTGCAAGCTCACACAGAGAAAAAGCAGTAAATTATTTAATGTGACTTTGTTTAGCTTCATCCAAAATGGAAGATAAATATCTTACATGGATATCCATGCCAAGGGAAAATTCAGTTTAATTAGTTGCATCAAAGTCCTTACACTCTACATCTGTACAGCCACATTCGATTCCTCTTCTTGTACTTGTGGCTAACTAGACACTTTGCCAGTTCATCAGTGGTTTAGAAAAATCCCCTTATTTTATCCTTTAGTATGATTCCCTGATAAAGTATGGTGCCAGATTTTCAATTACAACAAGAAGCATTGCTAGGGGCTACCCAAATTCTCTTTTGTGCCATATCTGTGAATTTGAGGGTTCGCTTATTTCTGTCATTTGAAAAACAACTTTTCCTAATGACTGCCTAGTAGCTGTATGAACTAAGTCTCTGGGGAAATAGGAAAGAGAGTTAGTTAGGGATAAAAGGAATCTTTAGAGATTCAGACTACTATAATTACTCTAAAGAAACTGTGACACTGGAGAAGTTGACTTATCTGTCTCTTGTTACATCTTTTAGGGAAGAAAACTCTATAATGTCTTGAGACTGTGAATATTGGTACAAGTCCTTTCTACAATGTCATATAAGGTAAATATACCCATTTTTTCACAAAAGAAAAACAACAATCAAATGAACTAGTACAAAAGGTTTAACAACCCCTAGAGACTTTGCAGATGGTAAAGAAACTGCTTGCAATGTGAGAGACCTGAATTTGATCCCTGGGTTAGGAAGACCCCTGGAGGAGGGCATGGCAACCCACTCCAGAATTCTTGCCTGGAGAATCCCCATGGACAGAGGAGCCTGGCAGGCTACAGTCCATGGGGTGGCAGAGAGTTAGACATGACTGAGCGACTAAGCGAACAGACACACACACACACACACACACACACACACACACACACACACACACACATACACAAAGACTTCAGTAATGAGATACAGTTTAGAAATTATTTGGGATCTACCAAGTAACACTCAAGGATCTCACCACTCAGAGTGGATGATTTGCAACAGAATTTGGATTGGAAAGAGAAATTCAAGGTCAATCATTTAACCTGCAGATCTCAAGTGGGTAAGATTACAGGATAACATTTTGGCCATGTGGGAGAAAGTCATGGAAGTATAAGCAGGCTCTTGACCTTAGGGCCGAGTTATATGTTAACCCCTAACCTTTACACTAGTTAAATTCCAAAACCATAAGGCTTCTGCATATTTTCTAAGATCTGTGTTTAGCCTTGCTTAACATGTTCAAGGAGATCCAACCAGTCCATTCTGAAGGAGATCAGCCCTGGAATTTCTTTGGAAGGAATGATGCTAAAGCTGAAACTCCAGTCCTTTGGCCACCTCATGAGAAGAGTTGACTCATTGGAAAAGACTGATGCTGGGAGGGATTGGGGTCAGGAGGAGAAGGAGACGACAGAAGTTGAGATGACTGGAGGGCATCACCGACTCAGTGGACATGGGTTTGGGTGAACTCCGGGAGTTGGTGATGGACAGGGAGGCCTGGCATGCTGCGATTCATGGCATCACAGAGAGTCGGACACAACTGAGCGACTGAACTGAACATGTTCATTCTTTTCTTGGATTAATGGTAGGGAAATTATGAGCATGTGATTAAAGGATATCAAGACCCTTTCTCCACATCAGACTTGTGACTAGGCTATACAAACAAGACAATGTTGGAAAAGAACAATTCAGCCAGCTAGTCTGCACACAGTGGAAAATGATGAAGACTCTGATCCCTTCCCCAAATGATTGTTGTTGTTTTGTTGCTCAGTTGTGGCCAACTCTTTTGTGACCCCATGGATTGTAGTCCACTGGGTTCCTCTGTCCATGGGATTTCTCAGGCCAGAATACTGGTGTGGGCTGTCATTTCCTTTTCCAGGAGATCTGTCCAACGTAGGGCCCAGAGATTGAACTTGCACTGGCAAGAGGATTTTTATTTATTTTTTTACCACTGAGCCACCTGGGAGGCCCTATGTTAAACTAGAGTGATGTTAAGGAAGTTACATAATTTCTCTGAGTCTTTCTTTCTTTCTTTCTCTTTACAACAGAAATATTTGATAAGGTTTTCAAAGATTTCTTATGACATTTATTGAGATATATGAGACGAAGTCCCTAAAACAGTGGCTGGAATAGAATAGAATAGAAATTTTATAAAACAATGTTACTATAAAGAAGTTGCTTTAATCTCACTCAAAGGATCTGTATGCAGGTAGTTTGCTTCTAATGTTCAACATAATTCAATCTTTTTCAGTATACCAACTTTTCTCTTGCTTAGACAAAAAAAGAAGGGAAATTATGAATAGCTTTCATTCTGAAAAAAATAATAGATGAAAAAGTATTATCAAGAAAGGAAAAAGGTAAGATGAAGACTACAGTCTTCATGGAGATTTGCCATGGTAATATTTTGCACATTAATTAGTTTTGACTTGTTTCTTATTATCTACCAAGTAACACTCAAGGATCTCACCACTCAGAGTGGATGATTTGCAACAGAATTTGGATTGGAAAGAGAAATTCAAGGTCAATCATTTAACCTGCAGATCTCAAGTGGGTAAGATTACAGGATAACATTTTGGCCATGTGGGAGAAAGTCATGGAAGTATAAGCAGGCTCTTGACCTTAGGGCCGAGTTATATGTTAACCCCTAACCTTTACACTAGTTAAATTCCAAAACCATAAGGCTTCTGCATATTTTCTAAGATCTGTGTTTAGCCTTGCTTAACATGTTCAAGGAGATCCAACCAGTCCATTCTGAAGGAGATCAGCCCTGGAATTTCTTTGGAAGGAATGATGCTAAAGCTGAAACTCCAGTCCTTTGGCCACCTCATGAGAAGAGTTGACTCATTGGAAAAGACTGATGCTGGGAGGGATTGGGGTCAGGAGGAGAAGGAGACGACAGAAGTTGAGATGACTGGAGGGCATCACCGACTCAGTGGACATGGGTTTGGGTGAACTCCGGGAGTTGGTGATGGACAGGGAGGCCTGGCATGCTGCGATTCATGGCATCACAGAGAGTCGGACACAACTGAGCGACTGAACTGAACATGTTCATTCTTTTCTTGGATTAATGGTAGGGAAATTATGAGCATGTGATTAAAGGATATCAAGACCCTTTCTCCACATCAGACTTGTGACTAGGCTATACAAACAAGACAATGTTGGAAAAGAACAATTCAGCCAGCTAGTCTGCACACAGTGGAAAATGATGAAGACTCTGATCCCTTCCCCAAATGATTGTTGTTGTTTTGTTGCTCAGTTGTGGCCAACTCTTTTGTGACCCCATGGATTGTAGTCCACTGGGTTCCTCTGTCCATGGGATTTCTCAGGCCAGAATACTGGTGTGGGCTGTCATTTCCTTTTCCAGGAGATCTGTCCAACGTAGGGCCCAGAGATTGAACTTGCACTGGCAAGAGGATTTTTATTTATTTTTTTACCACTGAGCCACCTGGGAGGCCCTATGTTAAACTAGAGTGATGTTAAGGAAGTTACATAATTTCTCTGAGTCTTTCTTTCTTTCTTTCTCTTTACAACAGAAATATTTGATAAGGTTTTCAAAGATTTCTTATGACATTTATTGAGATATATGAGATGAAGTCCCTAAAACAGTGGCTGGAATAGAATAGAATAGAAATTTTATAAAACAATGTTACTATAAAGAAGTTGCTTTAATCTCACTCAAAGGATCTGTATGCAGGTAGTTTGCTTCTAATGTTCAACATAATTCAATCTTTTTCAGTATACCAACTTTTCTCTTGCTTAGACAAAAAAAGAAGGGAAATTATGAATAGCTTTCATTCTGAAAAAAATAATAGATGAAAAAGTATTATCAAGAAAGGAAAAAGGTAAGATGAAGACTACAGTCTTCATGGAGATTTGCCATGGTAATATTTTGCACATTAATTAGTTTTGACTTGTTTCTTATTGTTTCCCTAAGGGTATAGTTCTTATCTGATGGATGGAGTCAAACCAAAGAAAGGGCAATTTCATGACTTACAATCATGAGAATTTATAAATAAAAGGGAAAATAAAAAACACATTTCTCCAGTGATAGATCTGCTTTCCTCCTAAGAGAAGAAAATGAAACAAATTGTATTCAGTCAGTCATTTATATATAGTTTGAAGCACTACTATGTACTTTGGAAATCCAATAAAATCTAAAATAGACTCACACCTGACTTATGAAGCTTATAGTCCAGTCAAGACAAATAATCAAAAAAATCACACAAATATATAATTATAAATGAGTTACATATTTGAGTATATAAATGAGTTATATATGTATATACATATATATGTAAAAATTATAATGTAATGAGTCACATGAGGAAAAAATATACTAAATGTTGAGAGAATACTGCCAGAAAATCTAAGTCCAAGGATCAGAACAACTCACATGAAGAGAAGACAAATTGGCTGACATCTGTGAGATGGACAGGGATTAACCAGGTCAAAAGGTGGGAAGAGAAATCCTGTACTAGGGGCTCAAGTTAAGAAAGAACATGGGAACATTCGAAAACCACATAAGTGACAGTTGGGCTGAAACACAAATAAAGAAGGGCACAGGGGTAAAATATCATCTGGGAAATGAAGAAAGAACCTAGATAATTTAAAGCATATAGGTTTTGGCAAAGATTTTGTTCCTTATGTTAATTACTGAAGGACTTTACATAGGAAAGACATTAATGAAATTGCATTTTGAAACACTAACTCTGACTATCCCCAAACAATGAACTGGAGGGAGAAACAACATGTGGCCAGGAAAATAATGCTGAGGCTCATGCATCTGGTTCAATAAAGAGATGTGGTAGCTTAAACTAGGCAGTAAATGGATTCCAGAGCTATGAAGCAAGTTTATTTGCTTAAAGTTGTTGGTGGGCTAGACATGGGAGATAAAAGATGGTGAGTGACAGCTAAGCATTGATCGGGGTCAGAAGAAGGGAGAGAGAAAAAATTACCCTAAGTATGAAGTACTATGATGGGTATCACATTCTGACTTCTACATGTACCAGTTCTTCTAAGAAATCCTTACTGAGAGGGAATAAAAGAAATACATGTAAACAAGGAGGGCATGGCCCTGGTAGACTGCCCTTTAGTGTTTTCCACTAGATGGAGAAGTCACACGTATAGAAAATGTGATGCAGTGGATAATTTTATGGATATATGGATGCTGTTTGCCATAGCCAGCCTCCAGGATTTCCCACAAAGACCTTCAGTCCCTTGTATAACACTTGTATAGTCCCTCCTGCACCCTTGTGACCAACAGAATATGGTGGAACTGATGTGCTTATTTAACTAATATTTCTTAAACATATAGTGTATACCAGGCCCTCTTACAAGCCATTAGGAATCAATACTGAAATACTCAGTGAGTCAGTGAGAGTAGAAGAAACAGTAATGTGTCATATTTTATCAGGTGACGATTACAATGAGGGAATACAATGCTGAGGAAAAATGTAAAATTCTGGGTGATCGTTAACATGAACAATATTTGTATTATTCCAGACTTAGCATAATGCTCTGCACTTAGTAGATACTGTAAATGTTACACTGGATCAATTGAACAACAGAGAATTTTCTATATTTATAACTTAATCAAAATAGGATAAATAAAAAGGAAGATTCTGTTCCTCATTGAACACGTAGCTCTGCATATTGTACTTCATTCACTTATCACTAATGAAGCCATAACTATTCAGACTTTGTAGATGTCTGTGACTTCACACTCACACAGAATAAATGCAAGCCAGCCTGTACTGTCATCTCAGGATGATGACAGGACCTTAGAAGAGCAGTTATTTTGGAACTAGTTAAATATTTTCTCTATTTGGGCATTGATCATCCCTATCAAGCATTTTGTTTATTTTCCAAGGACTATTATTTGTTGATATGACCTTTTCTAAAAAAGACAAGGATGATAATGGCAATCATCACTGAGTAGGGGAATCAATAAAGTTATATCTCTGTCATACACATACACACACAGGGCTTTTAAAATCTTACTAAAAGATTGCATTAACAAATAAATCATAAATGTTCTACATAGGTAAATCTGAGCAAGCTAAACTGATTTCTTAGATATATATTAAATCTAAAGGCTGGACTCAATTTAACCAGTGAGTTCTAGCTGACACATTTTGTGCATTGTTACTAAAAAATTTTGCTTCATAGGATAACTCAAAAGGACAAGAAACCTAGAGAAGCAATTACTTACAAAATCTTAAGTGGATGGAAAAAGAAACCTAGAGAAGAAATGACCTGCAAAGTCTTAAGTGGCTGGAAAAATAATGGAAGCAAAAATTAACCTGTCCTAATTTTTAAGCTTAACATTCAGAAAACTAAGATCATGGCATATGGTCCCATCACTTCATGGCAAATAGATGGGGAAACAGAGAAAACAGTATCAGACTTTATTTTGAGGGGCTCCAAAATCACTGCAGATGGTGATCGCAGCCATGAAATTAAAAGACGCTTACTCCTTGGAAGGAAAGTTATGACCAACCTAGATAGCATGTTCAAAAGCAGAGACATTACTTTGCCAACAAAGGTCCGTCTAGTCAAGGCTATGGTTTTTCCATTGGTCATGTATGGATGTGAGAGTTGGACTGTGAAGAAGGCTGAGCACTGAATAATTGATGCTTTTGAACTGTGGTGTTGGAGAAGACTCTTGAGAGTCCCTCGGACTGCAAGGAGATCCAACCAGTCCATTCTGAAGGAGATCAACCCTGGGATTTCTTTGGAAGGAAGGATGCTGAAGCTGAAGCTCCAGTACTTTGGCCACCTCATGCAAAGAGCTGACTCACTGGAAAAGACTCTGATGCTGGGAGGGATTGTGGGCAGGAGGAGAAGGGGACGACAGAGGATAATGGCTGGATGGCATCACTGACTTGATAGACATGAGTCTGAGTGAATTCTGGGAGTTAGTGATGGACAGGGAGGCCTGGCATGCTGCAATTCATGGGGTTGCAAAGATCGGACACAACTGAGCGACTGAAATGAACTGAACTGAACTGAATTTTTAAGCAGTTAATAATGGTCTACATGAAAAGGTGCAAAGAAATGCTTTAAATTACAGGACATAATAAATTAAGAGTCAGTACCAAGCAGGACAGAGCAAACATATAAAAGGAAAAAAAGATTTGACTTATAGGGCAAGAAATAACAAGATGAGATAAACTTGAAAAGGTTCAAGTAATATATAAAAATGATCATGAATACAAACTTATTCAGCTGGAGAAGGATCAATGAAAGTTGCAAGAAAGAAAAAAAAAGATTAGGTACCAAATGTACAGTGAATTTAATAAGAAAGATAAGGTGATATTAGCAAATAATAGAAAGGTACCATTAGCTAACAGATGGAATAACAACTCATTATGGAATCATATGTGTGAACCCTTTCTATATGTGTAGGTAACCATGCCACACACAGCTACAATCTCTAGAGGGAGTGTGCAAACTGTGAAGAAGAAACCAGGGGAAAAATTAGCCAAAACATATATTTTAAGGCATTTTAAGTTACAAAACAGCAGGATCTTGATACTGATGAGGGTCCTGAGAACATCTCAAACATTCAAAAAGCATGTAAATTTCTCATAAAATGCAATGAAACAAGGCTTCTGCAGAGTTCACGTCTAAAGAGCAAATGCCACTCTGAGATGAAGAGAGTAGCCACATCCCCTTCTTCATTCACTAAGGACGCACATCTTAAATCTAGGACACTTGGCTCTAATTAGTGACTTGGGGAAGTAATTAACTATATATAACTATACAACAAGCACCTTTGGGGTCATACACAAATAGTTTTACTAGCGATCTTCAAAGTCACAGTGAAATTTTCTGGTGTGATTATTAGAAGACAAACTTCTAGGCTAAGGGGCCATTTTAATAATCATTCAGTATTATTTGGATATAAGTAGCCTTCAGTCTTGGAGAAGGCAATGGCACCCCACTCCAGTCTCTTGCCTGGAAAATCCCATGGACGGAGGAGCCTGGTGGGCTGCAGTCCATGGGGTCACTGAGAGTTGGACATAACTGAGTGACTTCACTTTCACTTTTCACTTTCATGCATTGGAGAAGGAAATGACAACCCACTCCAGTGTTCTTGCCTGGAGAATCCCAGGGATGGGGGAGCCTGGTGGGCTGCCGTCTATGGGGTCACACAGAGTCGGACACGACTTAGTCGGAAGCGACTTAGCAGCAGCAGCAGCAGCAGCCTTCAGCCTACACAAGAGGTTAATATTAAGTGTGTCATTCTAAGGAGATATACTATCTCTTGATGCAAGACAGCAAATAGAATGATGGGGCACATCCAAGGGTAGCAGATTAACAATTAAATTACATGTGAAGCAAAAATAAAAATAATGTTTTTTTTATAATCAAAGCATTCCTGAAGGTTTTGGTGTAAATATAAGGCAAGGAAAAGGACCGACTGATGGCCTCTCCAGTCTCTTCCTATCTCAAGATGTTTTTAATGGTAGTGATTATCCTGTAAAACTTGTGTTTTACTCTTTTAACTGAAAAGCAAAAATGCTTCATCATGTAACATAAGAAACCATTCTTTGTTAGCTGAAGAGCAAGTAATAATTATAATTCTACAAACTGAGTGGCAGGACTTCATCAGTTACACAAACCAAACAGCCTGACTTCTTTTTATTATGATGACAGAGCTCATAAACAAATCAATAGAGTTTTGATTGCACTGACTACACTTAGAAAAATATATGGAGTAGGTATGTTGATAAACGCCTCTATGTTTTGTGGCTCTTCCAGTGGAACTGATTCTTTTGTTAAAGAACATGAATGTGCATTCCCGACCTTGTTTCTCAGTAAAAGATAGAAATCTGCTCCAGCTCTGGAACTTGGTGGAAAAGGAAGAAGCATTAACTACATCAGAGAAGATTATGCCAATGTATAATCCCAGTAATTTATATGATTATATTGCAGTTGCAATTGAGTAAAAGATACCAAAGTACTAAAAATAAAATAAATTGGCCCATGTCTTCTAATATAAGACTGAGCAGCCTCACAGATCGAGGTATATGATTTAATCGAAGAAAAGCAGTGAATTCTTTTTACACAGCCTCGCTTTACTTATATTTCTCTTTTAGAGAATGCTTTAATTTAAACCCCATCTTAGCTAGGGCGTTTTCCTTTTACCTTATAGATAAGATACTCCCTGGCAATTTCCATTAGGCTTTTTGTCCAAAGGTAGTATCAACTGAAGGTGAAGTATTTCTAACCAGCACCTTCCATCCATGGTAAGGCTGACCTGAGTGAAATCTTTTTCACTGCCCTCCCCACAGAGAAGGCAGAGTACCAGCCAGATAGTGAGAATCAGAACAGAATGCCAAGGCACCCACGCTAACGTAAGTCATGTTGCTCACGTATTCCTGGAGTAGTAGGACATGGATGGACATGTCTGAGTTAGCTAGGGAGAAGTACAAACTTTAAAGACAAAGTGCCAAGGTCACAGACAAAACCTGAAGTATAAGACAGTGTAGCTATTGGACATCTTTCATTAACAGAGCGGCTTTATCATTTCACTCTATCACCCCTTAGGAGTCACAGTTAGAGTTAGAAGTGCAAACTAAATTTTCTGAGTCCAGTTTGAACACAACCTGTTTGCACTAATACTCTCCCAGGGTTGGAACAAAGCCTTGATAATAAGGTCGCTATCCGTGATCTACACTCTAGAAGTGAGTCTACATTACTTCACTGTTTTTCCAGAGCATCTCTTAGAATTAAAAAATGGTGTCTGTGGTTAATGTGGCATACCATCTTCAGTGACTTTTTTATGTTGAAATACCAGAGTGTTCTAGCTGACTCAACTTATGATCAAGGTATTTAGTGGGAATTACATTGAAAATCTGCTCTGAGATTCTTTAAGGGTCTTTAAGGAGCTGAATAAAAAGATCATAGATAATACAATCAGAATCCAGTCACTTTCACTTGCTTGTGGCAAGACTTATTTTTAAAACCACCTGTGGCGGATTCATGTCCATGTATGGAAAAACCAATACAGTAAAGTAAAATAAAGTAAAAATTAAAAAAAAATAAAACCACACCATTTTTTCTCCATGCTGGTTCTCATTTCAAAGTATTATACAAAATAGAAAATAATTAATAAAACATGACAAGGTTAAGATACTAGTCTAGGCATGATAAAGATCAAACGGTGGGGGGGAAAAAAGAGAGAGAGAGAGAGAGAGAGAGAGAGAGAGAGAGCGAGAGCGAGCGAGCTATGGTCAAGCACACAAATTGATCCAGATATCAAATAACATTAAAGAATCAAACAAAGCCTTTCATCTGAATTTTTAGAATTCTGTAAAGCAGTAATTGTCCCATATAAGAACTAAGAAGGAGTAACCTCATAAAGGAGTAATTCTGAGGAGCCACCATTGCATATAAAGCTCCTGTCAATCCTAAGATTGCAGACCAAAAACTAGATGCAGAGGGCTCTTTTCCATTTATTTCAGGAGACTGTGGAGTGTCATGGAAAAAGTACTCTTCTTTTGAGCTCTGAACTGTTTCTTAGTTGGTGGAGCTCAGGTAACTTCCTCTGAACATTGCATTTTTGGTTTTGGGTTTGTTTGTTTGTTTCACCCATAAGGCAGAAATTATCAGAATCACTAACATATTTTTAGACAAATATCATAAAAGTGTAAGAGAAAATTAAAGTACATAAAAATGCTATAAAACTGAAAAGCACTATATAAATGAGTTGCTACTACTTACCTGAGGAGACAATCACATTTTCTGGTTCTGCAGAATTCTTGCTGTTGGCATTCCTCAATAATATTGAGCACTCTGGCCCCTATGACATCCTGGTTCTTCTAACTATCACCATCTTATCCTTTGACCACTTAAGGATGCTGGACCATCCTTAGCTTGTCCACACAAGCAGATGCCCATTCTCATTAGCACTTTTCACAAACTAATTAGGCTTAGCAAGCCAAAATGTACCAGCAGGTGATTATGTAAGTGGCTTAAGTGTCCCTTGGAGAGTAATCTCGTCTCTGGTATCTTCTGAGAGACTTTGACTTGTGGGTGGCTGGACTCCATGGTATACAGTAAACCTAAAGTTTGAGTTGGATCCTTCTCCATCCCTCTATCAATTTGTTCCAATGAAATCTGCTCAGTTCCACAGTCACAGACTGCTCTTCTGACCCCAGTCAGCTGTCTCAAATTATTGCCCAGAATCAGATGATATTCCGCAGAGAGGTGCCAGAAAATTCAATTTCTGTGAGGAAATAAAGCGGAATTAGAGAATCCATTTTCAATGTCAATAGCAGCTCTAGTTTCTTGAGCACCTACTATGGACCAGTCACTGTGCTTTCACACGTGAGGCAGGATAATAATTTAGAGTATTAATTTAGGTGTTTCTTTTCTGACATTTTGCCCCTTTTAATGCCCACTTTGGGCTTTTCAAGTGGCTCAGTGTAAAGCATCCACCTGTCTATGCAAGAGATGCAGTTTTGATCCCTGGGTTGGGAAAATCATCTGGAAGAGGAAATGGCAACACACTCCAGTATTCTTGCCTGGAAAGTCTCATGGACAGAAAAGCCTGGGGTTGCAAAAGAGTTGGACATAACTAAGCAAATAAGAAACAAGAACAACAAAAGCATATTTCTCCCAACTTTCATTCAAGGGTTGATGACAGAATTTCTGTTTGCTTCCTTCATAGAAGTTCAGGGAAGAGTGATTGTGTTCAGAATTTCCACACCTACTAAGCAAATAAAGCTGGATGCTCCTGAGAGAAACATGGGAAAAAGGAATTGGTACATATAGACTAAACAACTAGGAGAGGCAGGGCACTCTCCATACCTATATTAGTAAAATGTTTTCTTTGTTTTGGGTAAGAAACAAAGAAAGAAAATTCTACGGATCCTGAGAGCAGAGAAAACCTACCCTCTGAGCTAAAGGGCTGGATATGAACTTCTAAAGGATATCACCAAATGCTCAGCACTTAAGCTGAGCAATAAAGAGAGAATTCAAGAATCCTGTTGTCTGAAAGGGTCACATATACTGAGGCAATGGACATCTCAGAGGCCATATGGGTTAATCTATGACCTAACATTCCCCCCAAGACCAAAGAGCCAAAATCTTACCACTGCACGATATTCTCAAAGAGCACACATTGCTACTCAAGGAAAGGGAGTATTTCAGGTACAGAGGATACTGAGTTTTTATCTTTGTCTCTCTCCCAGCCCAGAGAAGGGTTTAGAGTCAGAAATGACCAGTTACAGCAAATGAAAAAAGCTTGTTTTCTTCTACCCCTGAATTTATGAGTCCAGATTCATTCACACTACATGTTTAATGCTTCAATTAATCCCTATGACAGCATTATGAATTACAAATTACTCCTTCCCTTTTTATAGATGAGAAAACCTAGATAAAGATATTTAAGTCACTTCTCAAGATAGCTTAGCTAGTTTATGATGCTTCTGGCTTCAGTCCTAAGTTTTTCTGACTCCAAAGCTGTCTCATCTTCAGTTCTAGAGCATCTATACCACGAGGCTGAGTAGGCTGGATGAAATTCAGTGTTGGCAATTACACTACTTATTCTTCTCAAAGGAAATGTGAACCTGTAATGCATACCTACCCCTTCGTATTAGTATAAAGTTAAAGGAAATTCTGGGATTTGGGGTCATAAAAGTCAACACTCCTGAATGACATACTTCATAAACATTTGTGTTTGCCTTTCGTAGCTGCACTTACAATTTTAAAACACTACCTAGATTCTTCATAGGCATTTTACATCCTAATTTTTCCAACATGTGTGGGCTTGGTGGTGGTTCAGAAAGGACAAAGCTCATGAGGGATAAAGATCCATCTGCAGTCATCAAGTAATTTTCTGAAGATTAGACACTTGGCTGGTATAAAGAAAACTTTGGCAAGACCCAGAAGTAGAGGAGGCAGCTGGGAATAGTTTCCGGCTACTCAGGGGAGCACCACGTGCATCAGAAGGAGGCTGACAATGAGTGGCTGCTCAAAGAGCTGCCAGGAGATATTGGCACTTGCGTACTGAAACCAAGGAGAGAAACGAGCTGCAAGATAGTGTGCCAGCTGGAATCGTAGTGCCCAGTGAGAGGATGGAGATGAGTGCTCATGGAGGGAACAGAATACTCACTTCTGAAACATGCAAAGAAGGTTGATGTGTGGATATGGGGGACCAGAAACAGATGCAGGACAATAACAAAATCAAGCAAAATGGACAGCAGGAAGGAATGAAAGAAAGAGATCAGCTTCCCTGAACTTAAGAATCATAGCCAGTTAGCATATTCCATAAAGGGAGCCTGGTCTAGTTCATTTGGTACCAGTTACATTAAATCGTTGGGTAAAGAAAGGAAATTTTAGTCACTTAGTCATGTTTGATTCTTTGTGATCCTATGGACTGTAGCCCACCAGGTTCCTCTGTCCATAGAATTCGCCAGCCAAGAATACTGGAGTAGGTAGCCACTTCCTTCTCCAGGGGATCTTCTGAACCCAAGGACTGAACTCAGGTCTCCTGCATTATAGACAGTTTCTTTCTTGTCTGAGCCACCAGCTCAGTTCCTTCCTTGCTGATTTAGCAGTAAAGGATCTGCCTGCCCATACAGGAGACAGCCTGCAATGCAGGAGATGGAGTTTTGATTCCTGGGTCAGGAAGATCCCCTAGAGAAGGAAATGGCAACCTACCCAGTATTCTTGCCTGGGGAAATCCCATGGACACAAGAGCCTGGTGGACTATAGGCCATGGGGTTGCAAGAGTCAGACATGACTTAGTGACTAAACCACCACCAAAGAAAAGAAGGACAGGAAAACAAGATCGTTATGTAAAAAGAGAAAGATAGTACACAGATACACATTAAAGAGCAGACCAATCTGATTAACCTAAGATCTGATGCTTTTAAAATGAATGACTTGGCAGCTCTACTGTAACCAATTTTAAATTATTAATTTTCTCATATGTAATTGAATCTGATAACAAAGAAATGGTGGTTTTATTATTACTATTAAAAGCTAAGATTGAATTGGCACTCAATATATGCACCAAGCATATTAAATCAATTCTCTTAGATAATAGTTCTCAAAACTGAATGAGATACCAGAGTTGAAGTTCTGTTTTAAGGTGCTAGACTCCTATTTTATGTTTCCATTTACTTGCTAAGTTATGTTGGACTCTTTTGCAACCTCATGGGCTGTAGCCCACCAGGCCCTCTGTCCATGGGATTTCCCGGCAAGAATACTGCTGTAAGTTGCCATTTCCTCCTCTTCCCAACCCAGATATTGAACTTGCATCTTCTGCTTGGCAGGTGGATTCTTTACCACTGAGCTCCTTTAGTTGCTCAATAAGTTGTGGCTAACATTAATACTGGCATTGAAATTATTCTTTTTACCTAGCTAGACCCTAACCTCAAAGATAGTCTTAACACATATCTATTGCTACCCTAATGCCAGACAAGATTGGAATGAAGGATTTAAATTCTAATTCTAGCCTAAATTTAAGACAAATACTCCTTCTCAGGGAGATCCAAAACATTTAGACTGACTAAAAGTACCTTGCATTAGGCTGGATTCATACCTGTTATATACCCTGAGTTAGGATTTCCCATTTATGTACACAGTCATCTCACTGAGGTCCATATAAGATTTTCTTCCTACTCTCCACTAAGTAAAAACACGTTCTTTTCTTTACTATTCCAATCCTACACACATTTTTACTAAAAGGTGTGTGCACATGTGCTATCTGAAGGTTATAGACTAATTATTGATAATCATTACACTTTTTGGCATGTGTAAGAAATAAAGTGTTCTCCCTTTAATTTCAGAATGTCTAGCTAATTTTCATCATGAATTGCCACCTCCTCAGAAAAGCCTTCCCAACTAGTCAATCTAAATTAAGTTTCCCCTATCAATCTCCATCTCAATGCCTTGGCAATTGCTTTTGAAATACTTACCAAAGTATTTCTCAAAATTTATATGCTATTCTGTCTGCTTACTTATATTTGTCATTAGCACCAACTACAATGTAAATTCTATGAGGGCAAGGGGCCACATTCATCTTCATCAGCATTCAGAAATATTTACTCAGTTCATACAGTGCCAGGGGTTGTTTCCAGGCATTGGGACACAGCACTGAATTGATGTTCCAGCTTTGAGAAACAAACAAAGGGCAAAAAAAAAAGATAGGTGATGATGTTATGAAGAATCTACAGTAGA
Organism: Madoqua kirkii; assembly: GCA_006408675.1. NCBI lineage: Eukaryota > Metazoa > Chordata > Mammalia > Artiodactyla > Bovidae > Madoqua > Madoqua kirkii. The sequence goes on along the minus strand of SJYC01012746.1, from coordinate 13,307 downwards.
AGGGGCTAAAGATGGCTCCTGCATTGCAGCAATGAGAAGTTGTTGACATGGTGGAGTCTTTTTCATCAAAGGTGTTAAGGAATGGCTTCCTTGGTGGCTGAAACAGTAAAGAATCTGTCTGCAATGCAGGAGACCTGGGTTTGATCCCTTGTTTGGAAAGATTCCCTGGAGAAGGGAACAGCTACCCACTCCAGTATTCTTACCTAGAGAATTCCAAGGACAGAGGCCTCTGATGGGCTGTATAGTCCATGAGGTTGCTAAAGAGTTGGCCATGACTGACTGACTAACAATTTCACTTTTTCACTTTCCTGATAAGTGGACCCATGATGAAAAGAGGATGAACAGCATTCCAGATAGAGGAAACAGTAGGTGCAAAGACTGGGAGCATAGGATCTAGGAATCAGGCATTGTAGCTAGAGCAAGGTGAAAAGGAGAAGAGAAGGAATAGGTGAGATTGCAAGGATATAGAGCACTACAAGGGCTTCCTTGCTGGCTCAGACATTAAAGAATCTGCCTTCAATGGAGGAGACCTGGGTTTGATCCCTGGGTTGGGAAGGTCCCCTGAAGGAGGACATGGAAACCCGTTCCAGTATTCTTGCCTTGAAGAATCCCCATGGGCAGAAAAGCCTGGTGGGCTGAAGTCCAAGAGGTTGCATAGAGTAAGACGCAACTGAATGACTAAGCCCAGAACAGCACAGAGCACTCTGAAGCCCTGTTGATAAGGCTTTTCACTTTATCCTGGCTGGGGTGGGAACAAATTGGAGAGTTCTGAGTAGAGAATGATAGCATCTGATTTACATTTTAAAATAACTGCTTTTGCCTGTTGTGTGGAGAATACCCTGGCAAAGATTGGTCAAGAGTAAACAGTCAAGAGGTTATTGCAGGAAAGTGAAAGATCATGATGGCTTTACGTGATTATGACAGAATTATACAATGATCGCTGTGGCAGACACTGGCCAGATTCTGTATTTATTTTTAAAGTAGAGATTATTAGATTTGCTGGCAAAATGGGTGGGAGGAGGACAGAATGGAAGGAATCAAGGGTGACATTTTTGGCATCCACAGTTCAAAGATTAGAGTTGCACTGATCAAAACAGAAATGCTTGGAGAGAAATTTCAAAGGTAGACATGATGAGCTAAGTTTGAGTTGGGTGAAGTTTGGGAATATCAAGTAAAGAGTTGTCTATACAATTGTGGAGTTAAGAAAAAAGTTTTGAGACTGGAGCTATGTATTTGGAAGTTCCTGGAATATAGATGGTGCTTAAAGACATTGGAATAGATGAATTCAGTTATGAGGAAAACAAAGTAAAGTTGTGAGTGCTGACTTTCAGGGTACTCAGGCATTTAGTGCTTGGGAAAATGAAGAGGAAAGAGCAAAGAAGTCTGAGAGGGATTCACCTATGGGGCAGATGAAAAGCCAGGAGAAGGTGGCATCCTGGAAACCGAGGGTCTATTTCTGCTGCTGGGTTAGTAATGTGAGGACTAAGAATGGAGCAATATGGCCGCTGCCAGACAGCCTTGACATACGCAGTCTTAGGAATTAACAGGGATGAATGCTTAGATGAAGCAGTTTCAAGAAAGCCTGGAAGGAAAGTAAATGCAGTATAGACAACACTTTCAAGGGATTTTGCCCCCCTCCCCAAAAGAGAAGGAATTAGAAAAATGGGGCTATAGGAGAGTAATGCATGTCATGGGGAGAGATTTTGCTGTTGGGATCCTACTTTATCAAAAAAGATAATCTTGCTTGCTGAAAGTGAAGAAAACTGATGGGCAGGGGGCAATTGCAAGACTGAAGTTTGAGTAGAAGAGCAGGCATGAGACACACTGTTCAACAGAAGGAACAGGCCATGATTAGGAGCTGGCAGAGAGGGCAGTGAGGGACAGGGAGTGGTATTTTCCCTGTACCATTAGAAAAGAGGGCGTATTTGGGGCACAGGTGCATAGACATTGGTAAAACACTGGTAGATCTGGCCTGTGAGCATATAGAGTTTCCTCTAATTCCTTAATTGATTTTTAGCATCATCCACAGTGCCCAGCATGTAGTAAGCATTCAAAACATTTACTGAATGGATCTGTGTACACTATTAAATCTGATTCCAGAGAATTTCCTAAGAAGAAGCTCTGTATAGGAGTTCGTCTGGCTTTGAGCTTACACCTGCACTGTCAAACAGAAGAATGTGAGAGGAAAAGAGAGAAGCTTTTCAAATAAGCTTTAAAGATTTGCTTCATAACCTCCACCCTTCCTTCTAAAACAAAGATGTGGATAGAAAGGTATGGGATGTTGCACTTTTATTATTGAAGTAATTGGATATCTGTGACTCCTCTTACCCTCTCATAATATCTGCTGGATATAATTCTTGGCTTTCTCATTTTGGCTACATTCCCAGAACTGTATGTAAAGTGTTTCCCTGAAATATTGAAAAGGAACCTACATTTTAAGTTCATCATCTCTCTTTGCTTGAAAAGTGGCTTATTCTCTTCCTGTTGAAATTGCATTTTGTGTAGGCTTTTCTCTTTCTTGATTATTAAAGTTAAAACTCGGAAACCACAAGCTTCATACAAGCCGACCACATTGTGGCAGACAATAAAGAGATAGGAACACCCATAAGGAAAAGAAAATAAAGATGACTGGAATGTGTTTTTAACGTGAATTAATGGAAATAGAGGAGATGCAATGACTGAGACCCTACCAGGTGCTATGCTGTCTACATATTTATAGTCATCTCACACACACACACACACACACAAACACACACACACACACACACCTGGAAAGTAGCCATCATTCACTTGCTACCAAGAAAAAAAAAAGTGGAACAGAAGTCTGAGGTTAAAAATAAAAACAAAATTTCCACTTTTAAGGTAGATTATTATGTCCCAGATCTACTGCTAAGTACTTCACATGCATCACCTGCTCCCATTTTAGACTAACCCTGAAAGGCGTATATTTTTAGTTCATCTTCTAAGATAAGAAAACTGGAGCATTAAGAGGTTTAATGATTTGCTGAAGCTAACACAGCTACCAGGGGCTGAATCCTGGTTGTTAGAGACATACTCTTCCTGGCATACCACGTGGTTCCCCAAGGGAAGCTGAGGCTCCAGGTAACTGAACAAACACATGAAGAGAAAGCAAAACACAACACTGAATAAATTTTGATGAGGAGTATCAATGGTCCAACGATTTTGCTGATGATACTACGTCACAATTGGTTTATATATAGTTGCATTCCTCAGAAAATGATGAGGTTTCATTTCCAAATCCATCTCAATGCATTCTGACTGAACATTAGCAAAAACGCACAAGTATTAAAACTCAGTTTAATATAAGAAATGTCTTTTTTTGATCCCTTAACAAGCAGGCAGCTAGGTTACAATGAAACATAAATAAAGAAAATCTTATATAGTGTGTGAAATATATTTATGCATGTACAAATGTAACTTCTTCAAGAGTAATTTCTCCTCCGGCAACCTCAGTTCAGACAGTAATTAAGAACACAGTCCTTAAAATCAGAACTGAGTTTCCAGGCTACCCTTGCCAGGACCTGGGTATGAGAGAGCACCAGTTTCTTTTCCTAAGCCCTTTTCACGGTCCCATTAGGGAGAAAAGGATGATGCTATTACCTACCTCACAGAATCACTGAGAAGAGCACTGAGATAATCCAGTTAGCACAGTGCTAACATAGGAAACGTGCTCAATAAATTGCTTCTGTCCCCAGTGCCATTTGGAAATACAGCACAAGGCACTAACGGTCACTTTAGACTCTGCAACAAGCATGGAGATTGACCTCAAGTAAAGTGTTGGCTTTTCAAAAGGTTCTAATGATTAAGTCAGATGCAGATAAATCACAGCATAGGCTGTGTGATTAAATTGCACCTCCTATTTAATTGCGTCTCAGGTGCCAGGTACTTGTTACAATCCTTCTCTCTCCTGCAAGGACAGGTTTGTGTTTTATAAGCACAATCAAGTGGAAAGGAGATGAAGAAGTTTAAATACAGCCAAGACCTTAGTACACAGGAATGAGGTCTGTTTACTCTTCCAAAACAATATTATAAAATTATAAAACACCAACAAGTTTATAAAATTATTTAACAAGCTAGAGAACTTGAAAGGAAAGAACATTTAAAACTTTAAACTCAGTTTGGTTTTAATTTTCCTAACAAGCCAAGAGAAATCTTAGCCAATTTCCTAGGTCCTATGCAATTACCACAACTATTCATTTAGGAGAGGAATTCATGCCAATTCTTAGAAAGAAATGCTATTTTCTCTTTCCAAATATGATACCATTACTCTCCACATCTTCTGCTGAGGACAGAACCCTCAGGGAAAAATACATCTTTATATTCTCAGAGCTTTATCTCCAAACTCATAGTACCTCCATAAATCTAAATGTTCAGTTTTTCTGTTTCTGTCCAAAGTCACCTCCTCCATAAAAGTTTCCCTGATGCCTTCACCTACATGTAAACTGATTCTACATTTCTAAAGTCACATAGGATTTTATTACTTCTGCCTGTTTCTTATGTTTATCTCTATCTCCACTACTGTCATTTTTTACTACAAAGGATTCTAAAGAGCAAGGGCTACCTTTTCGTGCATCTGTCCTACACAGATCTCAACACAAACTATTGGACATGCATAAACTCTTCCTCAATCCTTCCCTACCCCAACCCCAACCCTGGAGCATTAAGCCTCCAGTGTGTTTTAGACAGGGATATCAGAATCGGTTACATTTACTAACTGCTCCAGTACTTTGGCCACCTCATGCGAAGAGTTGACTCATTGGAAAAGACTCTGATGGGAAGGATTGGGGGCAGGAGGAGAAGGGGACAACTGAGGATGAGATGCCTGGATGGTATCACGGACTCGATGAATGTGAGTCTGAGTGAACTCCGGGAGATGGTGATGGACAGGGAGGCCTGGCGTGCTGCAATTCATGGGGTCTCGAAGAGTCGGACACGACTGCGCGACTGAACTGAACTGAACTTCCTTTTGCCACAAATCTTAAGACTCAAATCACAAATCTCTTTATCAAGGTTTAAGGGACATTATCTCATTCAAGTCTCAAAACTACCCTGAGTAGGTCTCAATATGACACATATATTTTTGTAAGTTAGGAGGCTGGGGCTTAGAGCTTGTGAGCCATGGACCTAAGATCCCAGAATGGGAACATTCCACTTGGTTCTTCTCCAGATCTCCCGCTGTTGACCACCACTGAGGCACTCAGTGAGTATAGCCATTCTATGAATAACCAAATAAAATTCCAGGACTAGGTTTTGTTTTGCTAGATGAAGTATAGTATAGGCAGGTGATTTATTTTCTAACAGACCAAAAAATCCCTTACATAAAAAGACCAAAGACTAAAATTTAAATATTTCTTTAACCTTTGAATAATCCAGTGATGTAAACATAATGCATTACGTGTATTACTGAGAGCATTCAAATTTATTCTCAGTGACTTGCAAACTGCCAGTTACTTAGATTTAATGAGCTATGAAGGCACTGGCCTTGCATTTACAGTTTTAATGTGAAGGAATAATTTTGGCATTTCCTTTGGGTAGTAGGACCAGTTACTCAAGCAATTAAGCTTCACTTTCTGTTAACAATACTGTATTGTGTACCGGAAGTCTGCTATTCTTAAAAGTCTTAAAAGTTCTCAACACAGACAACAGGCAAAAGGGGTGGTGACTGTGTAGGGTGATGGATCTGTTAACTAGCTTGATTGTGGTAACCATTTCATATTGTATTACACATCAAGTCATTGTGTTATATACTTTATGTATATATATATATGTATATATACATATATATAATTTTGTCAAGTATATCACAATACACATAGAAAAATAGAGCCTTCACTTTCTGTGCTGTGCTCAGTTGCTCAGTTGTGTCTGACTTTGGGACCCCATGGACTGTAGCCCACCAGGCTTCTCTGTCCATGGGGATTCTCCAGGTAAGAATACTGGAGTGGGTTTCCATACCGTCCTCCAGGGGATCTTCCCAACCCAAGGATCCAACCCAGATTGCAGCCAGATTCTTGACCATCTGAGCCACCAGGGAAATCCCTTCATTTTCTGCTCTGCTCCAACAGAAGTGAAAGCAATGGTTTCAAACCTTCCCTAGTAATTATAAATGCTTACATTTGATCCATATGAACTGATGCCATTGTTCTCTATAAGTACAGAACAAACATTAGACACAGATTGAAAAAAAAAAAGACAGATAGATATAAGCCTTGAGAAGAAGATCAGTTGTGAAGAAGAGGGCATGGCTAGTCTGGTAACTAAATTCATCCAAGCCTCTCTTTAAGTACAATACACTCTGAATTATTTTTCCTCCAGGGTGCTAAAGTAGGAATTTAATGGGGTAATACTTTGTGTCTGAAACGATGGATTAGAGAAGGAAAAGACAGTATGTTTTCTATTAACAGTAGATGAGCTTCTCTTTAAAAACAAGATTAGTATTCTGCAAGCAAAGTGTGAAAAGCTTATGCTTTTAGTAGAAAATAAATTGAGAGTGAGGTTATTCTTGAGAGAACACAATACACATGTGAACCTCCTAATAATGATATTTAAAGGGTTAAAATATGCACAAAAAAATTCAAAGTTTGAACCTTAGCATTCTCTAAAGACCCTTACAGCCAAGCATAATCAAAGATCCTGGTAACCATAGCTGCTCGATGGGTAAAGTGGCTCTAAAATCCGACTACCTGGCATCTAATCCAAGCTATTATTAGCACTTTGTCTATTTTAAGTGATTAAAAGCTCCTAAAACATTACTAATAAAAAATAAAACTTCATAAAGAAAATAAATACCTGAAGATGTGACTAATAGAACTCATAAGGCCATATTCATGTCAAGTCAAGCAAAGGCAGTGGTTTATGGTGGAGGAGAGTGTGTTGATGTTTCCTATTGCTTTTGTTTCATTTTCTTTTTAAAGTACTTGAATATATCAAAAGAAGGAGCAGTTCATAACAGTTCTCACTGCCTCCTGAGTGACAAGAGGACCACCACCAGGGCATGCCAGAAGGTGAGAAAACAAAAGTCCAGTCCAGAAACAACTGTCTACAAGATGTGTTTCCTAAAAAGTTCAGTGTACATCAGTTCCTTTTAGATGCCCTATGAGAGCTCATTGCTTACACAAATGATTCTAATAAGGCTATTTTTGGTCACTGTTTGCAAAAACCACAGTCCTGCTCAGGTTACCAGTGAAAAACAATTTATGGAAAAAAAATACTTATTAAAAAATTAGGAATCCTAGCTCTAGGAGTGAAGGAATTGGGCAGCTCCAGAGAACACAGTTTCCTTCTTCCTCACCCTCTTCTTTCTCTCCACACCCCCCCCCATCCAACCCCCCGCCTCTACAGCTTCTACCTTCTCTATTCTTTTTGTCTTCCCCTTCCTTTCACTCACTTTTCAATAATCTGTGATCAATAACATTGGTTTAGACAGTCCATTTCCCACTCAACAAAGAAACAAAGATGGATGGCAGGGGAATGCATCTAAGAAGGACTTCAAACAAGTGTCTTCAAGCATTCCGTCTTGTCCCTTGTCCCTATAAATATATCAAAAGTGGTCTCTGGAGCAGATACCCATCTACCGCATATATAACTACCAACAAGCCCACCTTTTTTAAAATGTGTCTTCCAAACAACCTGAAATCTTTAAGAATTTAATTTTTATTAAATCTTACTTACTTCCATTTATAACTTCTAATCAGAGCTCTGACCAAATAACTAGGTTTTTGAGGTTGTTTATATGACTCAAAGCAAAGGAATTTTGGTTCTTTTGTTAACATGCTTAACGTTATCTCAGGTAAATTTCTTTTTAAGTTTTTAAATATATTGAAGAGGTTCTGTAGTACTAAAATCTATCCCAAATATGGTTTTCAGAGATTAAAGTTTCAAAAATGATAAATCCCCTAATTCATACAAGAGGATGCTTTTTTAGGATAAGGACAAGTTAGTAAATGGTTCTATGCCAAGTATAAACACTGATACAGGCTATACTGATTGGAGTTTCATCTCAAGATGAAAAGGGGAAAGGAATCACACTTGGAAAAAGCTATGAAGTTTCCTGAGATAGAATGCTGCTAGAGCACTCTATAATTGATGAACATGTCTCTTGGATGTGACTGTTTATATGTGATTGGTGCAACAAAACTTGACAAGCAGGAAAAATAAGCCCTCATTCCATGAAAGATGGGTGGACATTTTCCAATCATTTTCTGAAGTTAAACTCAGGCTCTCTAGAGCACTGGAATCTTCACTTGATTTTTTTTTTTTTCCCTGAAATATCCTTTGTGGCATCATATGTCAGAGTAGCCCAAGGATTTCTCTTGAGATCTTAATCCAGATACTGAAGGATTTTCTAAATTTTCCACCTGACCATAGACTCTAAAACTATTGTGAATATGCAAACAGAGCAGCATTGCCATTCATCCAACAAATATTGACAACACCAAACACTGTGGTAGGCGTTGGAGATATAATAAAGAACATAATGAGGGAGTTTCCTGGTGGTCCAGTGGTTAAGAGTCTGCCTTGCAATGCAAGGGACATGGGTTCAATCCTTGGTTGGGAAACTAAGATCCCAAGTGCTGCAAAGGGCCTAAAATCTACGGTTTTCAGAGACTAAAGTTTCAAAAATTATAAATCCCCTAATTCATATGACAAGAGGATAAGGACAAAATAGTAAATGGTTTTATGCCAAGGAAAAACACTGATACAGGCTCTACTGATTGCAGTTCATCTCAAAATGAAAAAGGGAAAGGAATCACACTTGGAAAAGGAAATGAAGTTTTGTGAAATAGAATGTTGCCACAACTACTGTGCCCAAACTATAAAGCCTGGGTGCCGCAATTAGAGTCTGTGAGCCACAGCAAAAGACCCCACATGATGCAATGAAGATCTCCTGTGCCACAACTGAGAATTGTTGCAATAAATAAATAATCCTTAAAAAAAAACAAAAAACCATGGCGGAACTTCTGTTAAATAACAATTACAGTAAAGGTTAATAAGCCCTATACCAGAGGAAAAACAGTGCCACAGGGGTTAGCATCGTCAAAAAGTTCTTTGTCTCTCCTTCCACGTGCATGATATCTTGTACATCCTGCCCCATTAACATTAGTAGGGGCTGAGTGACTTACTGTGACCAATGACATGGAGTGGAAGTGGTATGAACCACTTACTGGATGAAATCTTTAGGAACCAGGATACAATTGACCATGCCTTTGTTTTTCTCCTTCCCACAGTACTGACATTCCCAAGGGAGCTTGACCTGGAAACCTGGGTCATTCAGTGGAAACAATGCAGAACAGTCTCCTAGCAGAGCTTTGATAAACATATAGAATACGTAAGAAATGAGCATATAATTTATCAAACCTCTGAGATCTTGGGTTTTGTTACTCTACCATAACCTAAATTATCCAGATTTGTGTGGATGCCACATGGGGCATACAGAAAGCATATTAAATCCAAGCTAGGGTGGGGCAGGAAATGATTCCTTGTATATACATGAGCATGCACGATGTTTTTCCTTATCATCTACTCAATTGTAAACTATGAGAACACAGTACTTTGCACAGTGTGTCTGCCCAGTAAATGTTGGTTTAATTTGGACGGGTCAGAAATAAAACTGTGGCTCAAGAGATTCAACTTCAGCTCTTTTCTGCAGTGCCTGTTAACCACAACTTTAGTTCAGTTCAGTTGCTCAGTCATGTCCGACTCTTTGTGACCCCATGACTCGCAGCATGCCAGGCCTCCCTGTCCATCACCGACTCCCGGAGTTCACTCAGACTCACGTTCACCGAGTCGGTGATCCCATCCAGCCATCTCATCCTCTGTCGTCCCCTTCTCCTCCTGCCCTCAGTCTCTCCCAGCATCAGAGTCTTTTCCAGTGAGTTAACTCTTTGCATGAGGTGGCCAAAGTCCTGGAGTTTCAGCTTTAGCATCATTCCCTCCAAAGAAATCCCAGGGCTGATCTCCTTCAGAATGGACTGGTTGGATCTCCTTGCAGTCCAAGGGACTCTCAAAAGTCTTCTCCAACACCACAGTTCAAAAGCAACAATTCTTCGGCGCTCAGCCTTCTTCACAGTCCAACTCTCACATCCATACGTGACCACTGGGAAAACCATAGCCTTGACTAAACGGACCTTAGTCAGCAAAGTAATGTCTCTGCTTTTGAATATGCTATCTAGGTCGGCCATAAATTTTCTTCCAAGGAGTAAGCATTTTTAACTTGGTTCTGGACAAATTCTTGGCTCTGTTATACTGTATAACTGGGGAATTGTACATGTGTTTCTTAATTTCAATGGGCATCAAATCCTTCACCAGCTAAACTGAAATGATGAATATATAAAAATGTTCATCATAACCTTAGTTCAAAACAGGTGATCAACAAAATGCTAATTTTCTCCTAGAATCACTTTTTTTTGCCTCTCTCCACATTCCAGTGTGGATAAATTCTCAACTATATGTGGAAACCAAGATATCGATTTGCTTCTACAATGCTGGAACACAAGACTGAAAAACTGAAGACATGATCAGTTTTCATAAAATTAACATACATCAAATGTCTTCCCCTTAAAATATCACTGACACATTATTGGTAAAATAAAGTATTCTGTTTCAAATTTGACTGCAAAGGTACTTTTAGAATTTCCATTGTGAATCTGACAAGTATTTTTGCCTGGAAATCTCTTAATTTGTTTTTTCTTTTATCAATAGTATCACTTCTGAGTGATCAAAAATGCCAACTGCAGATTAGGTCAAATATAATTCTATGCACTAGTTACAGCAGACAGTTTGAAAATAATAGGAATTTTGCATGAGTAATTTCAACAAGAAAAGGTGCCTAATAATTCAGTGGTATATTTATATTCTAAAGTGTTCCATGTGTCTTAGATACTCTTTGCTAAGTGCTGCTGCAATTCCTCCAACTCATAATAAAGGTAAACTCTGCTTGTCTCCCATGAAATGATTTATACAGAAATCTTCCATTATCCTTGCTGATAAGAATGCTTCCCACTACACACTGTAGCATTTTCAAATAGGTATTCATCTCAACCAGGAAAAAAATCTTTTTTAATGATCATACTGCCATGATTTACAGTTGTTACCTGAGAGAGGATTAATCTAGAGAGACTTGATGAAGTCTATGTCAAAAAACCTGGGTAGAAAGTATTTAACCAAAGCAAAACATTTTGGAGTTGTGTGTCACTTTTGATGAACTCAGGCATACCCCTGCAGATAAAACAGAATGAATAAAAGACTCAATTTTTGTACACTTTTTACATCAGCTTTCCTACCAAGTGAATAAAAAACAAATAAACAACAACAACAAAAACTTAAAAATGACAGATCAATCTCTAAATGTATGTCTGAGAGGAACTGGGAAATTCCTGACAAAATTCGTTCAGTGAATCTAACTGAAGCCCATTTAGAAATGTGCCAATCAGCTTGTGTGCTAAATATCTAAGGGGAGACTGCATTTAGGTTTTTCTCAACCCAAATCTGCAGGCTCAGCCTATTCATATATAATTTGGATGAGCACAAGATTAGCAGCCATATTGTTCTGATTCATCTGATTTTAATGGAACCCTTGGGGTCTGACTCAATGCAGCTGACTGGTTTCCTGCTATATTAAATTGTCCCTAATCTGATTGACTATATCATAATATTATAGACTATAGATTCTATATTTGGATGCTACATTTGGTTCCCTGTGTTCAGGAAAGTTAGCTCTTTTCTTAAAGCTTTGATTTCTAATTTCAAATCTGAGGATATTGCCATCACTAGCAAATATCAGGAGGGTACAAAAGTGGAAACAAAGGCTATCACTAATGATACCTAACTTCGCCATTTAAACAATGAATATAGGTCATGAAGCTTCTAAGTTCTTAAACTCTCTTGGAAGCATTTTGCAATTCTGCTTCTGGAGTTGGTGAGTCTCTGTGTGTGTGTGCAAAGGTTCATGTCGTGCTTCCATTTGGCACAGTAGCTTCATTTACAGGAGGCTTATGTGGACATCAGTGTTTTTTCATGAGTCACCATGTGTCCCAGCGCTCAACATACAGATTTCAGTGTGAGTATGGGAGTAATTACAGCCTTCCAAATCCTAAGCTCTCAAACCTCCTCATTTCACAGGGCACCATCAGTTTACTTTCCCAAAGCTGATTTCAGCACTTTGGCAGATGTTTTATGAATGTTCTAAGTGGGTACAAAATAGAGAAACATCCTAATACTGAGAGTTGTAAATATCGTTTCATGAGCCTAAGGCTTCTTCATAAAATTAGAAAAAAGTACTCTCCAAAGAGAATGTTTAGGAGTTAAAAGAGAATAAATCACCATTGTAATAATCATAAAAAAAGCAATTGCATACTGGTATTAGATAGTCTCTGGGTAACCAGGTGCTAATAATTTTATTATATTAATGAAGACAAAGTCATATTGGTCTACACATTTGAATGGTATTTGCTTCAGCATTAGGAAGTCCTGATGTCTTCTTTTTAAACTCAAGTTATTAACTTGACCCTGTTATTGAGAGATTGAAATTCTTAATTTAAGGGTAATTTACAATGGTGTCTATAACATTAGATACAAATGGAACATTAGCTAAGGAAGAGTGGAAGACATTCATGCATTTTTATGCTCTATTATGGCTGACAAAGGATCAGGTCTGTGGCACAGACAGCAAATATTTACACTGTCTTTTTCCTGATCCTTGTCACATCACAAAGATCAAGACCATGCAGACCAAGCAGAGAGATGCAAATACAGAGGTCTAAGTTGTTTCACATAATGCAAATGTCTAAAGCATCATTATTCCCCCAATGTTAGAACTCAGTTCCTACATAAGGCTATATACTCCTAACTTTTCACTATATAAATAGTATTTTAGTTAAAACCTTTAGCTAAATAAAGGGAGTAATATATATTATTTAATATTCAATATATTAATTACTAAATTAATATAGTATTTAATATAAATGTATATTATTTAAAACTTGTTAGTTAAATAATTTATCACATGCTTAAAACAAATCTTTAAGATCTGAGTCAATTCTGTTGTTGTTCATCCAGTCATGTCCAACTCTTCGCGACCTCATGGACTGCAGCATACCAGGCCTCCCTGGCCCTTGCCATCTCCCAGAGTTTGCCCAATTTCATGTCCATTGCATCTGTGAGCCAATTCTAACTTTTCACAAAAAAGCCCAAATCAACAAAATGTTGATAAAGGTGGGATTACCAATCCCATCCCATACTTTCAAGTACATAATTCCTACTAAGGATTCAGCATCTCAGCATCTTCA